>PVIJ01003024.1:39129-144682 GCA_004024925.1 Scalopus aquaticus | reverse complement strand
GTGGTCCCTGTCCCAGCAGGCAAGACCAGAAAGGGCTGTTTTTGCCCCTCCCTTAAGCCCCTCAAACTAGCCACCCCAGCTTCCACCCCTAACTCCTTGGGGAAACCAGCTAGGGGGAGGGGTAGACAGTCGCCTGGGTGAAATTCTTTCTAGAGCCTGAATCTTCAGCCTACCCCCTCACACCTCATCGTGTTATTTTCTGCGCAGTCTGTCCAGGTGCAGTGGGACCTTGGGGCCCCTTTTCTTCCTTCCCGCTGCCCCACCTGAGCAGTTTCACTTTCTGTTCTATCAGGTTTCATTTCCTGTCGTCCCCCCCCACCCCAAGCTAGGGACTGAGACACCTGGGTCCTTTGGACATTGGGTGCTGAGCACCTCGCTACTTTGAGCTCCCTTACACAGTTGCCTTCCCAGTCCCTCCCGCCCCCTCCCTGTCCGGGGCACCCGCATCCTGAATCTTCCGGTGGGGGCTCCTCCCCCTGGGCCTGGAGCCAGGTAACTGGGACAACAATAGATCCAGGAAGGAAGCTGGGTGTGTTGGGGGGATAATAGGGAAGGGGGTGCTCATTCAGTTCCCCCACCTTCCCACCCTGATCACCGGACAATTCTAGGGGTCCATGCTCCTTCTCTCCTCCCACCCCCGCTCGCCACCAACCAAGTGGCCTGCACTCTCTCGCAGCACACCTGGGGCCCTGGCGTCCTGCCTGGCCCGAACTAAGCTCGGAAGGGGCAGGCAGGAAGCTAGGGGCTGCGGGGTCTGTTTCCGGGGAAAACAGCCCGGCCCGGGCCGAGGAGGGTTCTAGACCGCGGCCGCCCAAGGCAGCGCTGAGCTTTTCCGTCACCACCTCCTTCCCCCTCCCTGTCCGGCCCACAGTTTCCCGAGTGTGGCTTCTACGGTCTTTATGACAAGATCCTACTCTTCAAACATGACCCCACTTCGGCTAACCTCCTGCAGCTGGTGCGCTCAGCCGGAGACATCCAGGAGGGCGACCTGGTGGAGGTGGTCCTTTCCGGTAAGCGGGGTCACGGGCGCCTAGGGACTAGGGCGAAGCCTCGAGCGGGGGCGGGGTATCAGGAGGAGTGGGTGGGAAGGGAGACCCTAGACTCGCTGCTTAAAGTTACGGACCCCCGACCCGTGGATCTGTGCCCCCGTGGATCTGTGCCGTGGCTGCCAATTAGTATCACCTCTGGAGCTTTTTTACAAAAGACCTCGCGGGAGTGGATAAAACCACCCGCAGCAACACAGCAGAAGCTCGCAGACTAACACTGAGAAACAGGAGCTGGACGTCAGACTCCATCATTCCATTTATGAAGCACAGAAATGGATAGCATTACTCGATGGTGATAGACGCTGGGATAGTGGGAAGGAGGGAAGGAGGAATCTGTGCAGAGAGCTTTCTGGGGATTTGTTTAAACTTTGAAGTGCAGAGGAAATTGTCCCCTTTCCAGCTTCTCCTTCCTGCTCAGCAACACCTTTTCTTGTGTGTTTTTCTTGGGTTGGGCAGGGAACCTGAAACCTCCCCTTTCCCTGGGGAACCACCCTGTTACAGACTCTAGTCCACTCACTGGCCACGCCCATTTCCTAGATGGGCAAGCTCTCAGCACCTTAAGTCTCTAGCTCTTCTTCCTTCAGGAGGATGGGGGTGAGAGGAATCCATCTTCTCTAAACACTGCCCTCCTTACTTTCTATGCTTCAGCCAACCCTGTGTCCCGTGAACAAACCAAGCTTACTCCACCTCAGGGCCTTTGCACTTGCTGTTCTGGTCTCCATGCCTGGAATGTCTCCCCTCTACCCCCTACCACCATCTTCTCATTGCTAGCTCTTTCATCTTAGTTGGATCTCCGCTTAAATGCCATTTCCTCCATTGTCTGAAATTTCCTTGTTTATGTGTTCATGTTGTTGTTTTTAAGATTTATTTATTTATTTATTTATGCATACATAAACAGGGGTCTAGGCCAGAGGTTGGGGGTGGGGGAGGTGGTGAGAAGATTCACCAGAGACAGAGTGGGGAGCAGAACAGGTAGATCTACTGAAATATACTGCTGAGGGGAGCAGCAGGGGAGACAGGAGAGGTCTGCTGCGCCATGTGGGTAGCTCCCTGGCCTCCACTGAACTCATGCTAAAGTGGTTGCTGATAGCTTAATAGCGCTGACTTAACCCCCTGTGCCAGCAGGGAGGCCCTGTTCGTGTTTCTTGTCTGTCTGTCTCCTCCAAAGAATGTCAGCTCCCTGACAGTGGGCTGAAATTTTTCTCATCCATAGCTTTATCCTGTGTACATGAACAGCACCTGGCACATAGGAGCGCACTCTCTTCCCACTGCATAATGCTAAGAAAAGTAACTTCTTATTACACGGACATTTGGGGGGAAATAAAAAAGAAGAACGAGACTTCAAAATGAAACTTTCAAAAATGAAACCTTTAGAATACTAGCTAACACTTATTGAGCGCTTTCTCTGTGCCAGGAACTGTTTTAATCGCTCTACATATGTTAATTTAACCCTTAAAAAGACTCGTGTCTATAAGGAGATACATGTTCTCTCCTAGATACCTGTACAGCCCATCCCCCTACGTCCTTCAAGCCTTCGCCTAAGGTCACCTTCTCAGAAGGCCTTCCCTGACCACCTGTTTAAAATTGTACCTCATGTACCTTCACTTCTTTTTTTTATTTATTTATTTTTTTTTTAATTATACATCCAAGCTGGGGTGCAGGCCAGAGGTGTGGGGCGGCGAGAGGGTTCACCAGAGACAGAGCGGGGAGCAGAACAGGCAGATCAGAAATATACTGCTGAGGGGAGCAGCGGGCAAGGCAGGAGAGGTTTGCCGTGCCATGTGGGATTCTCCCCAGCCGGGCGTCGAACTCGCGTCGCCGCTGCCGACAGCTCCACAGCGCAGCGCTTAACCGCTGCGCCACCGGGGAGGCCCTACCTTCACTTCTTAATTTTTCTCATAAGTGAAAAACCCGGGAAGGCTGGGGCTGGGACACCCGTTGCAAACCCCGGCTCAACCCTCCGCCCTTCCCTACTGCCCACAGCTTCTGCCACCTTCGAGGACTTCCAGATCCGCCCGCATGCCCTCACGGTGCACTCATACCGAGCGCCGGCTTTCTGCGACCACTGCGGGGAGATGCTCTTCGGACTGGTGCGCCAGGGTCTCAAGTGTGACGGTGCGAGGCTGAGGAGTTGGAGGCGGGGCCCTTGGGGCTGGGGGCGGGGCTGGGGCGGGGCCTGAGGTGGCCCATCTCCCCTAAGAGGCGGTCTGGGAGGAAGAATTCAGGGGTCTGGCGGCACTTGGGGAGGGAGCTTGCTGGAGGTGAGGCCTGGAATGAGGCGCTCCTCAGGGAGCTATAGCACCACCCTCAGAGGTGGGCTGCCAGAAGAGTGGCTTCATGAGGCGTTCAGAAGGAAGCTTCCAGAAACTGGAGAAAGGTGCTTTAGTCCAGAACAGCGTACCCTCCTGGAGTCCCCAGAGATGTGTTGGAAATGGGGTTCAGAAGGGCCTGATTCATGGATGACAAAGAAAAAGAAAAAAGACCATGAGGAAGGTGTACGTCTGCCTGATATGGTACAACCAGCCTGGATACAACCGAAAACACGCAAACTCCTTCCACAGAGATGATGGGTGTCCTCTGCTCATGTTCACGTTTCTCCTTTATTATTTTTTTTTTTTTTACAGATTTATTTATTTATTCATGCAACAACTGTGGTGCAGGCATTGGGGTGTGTGTGTGTGAGAGAGAGATAATTCACCAGAGAGAGTAGGGAGCAGAACAGTCAGATCTACGGAAACACTGCTGAGGGGAGCTGCGGGGAGACAGGAGAGGTCTGCTGCGCCATGTGGGTCAGCCCCGTGGTGGGGCTCGAACCCAAGCTGCAGTGGCTGACGATAGCTTCACAGTGCTAAGACTTAACCCCTTGTGCCACCATGGAAGTCCTCTCCTTTGAAAAACCTTGTCACTTAAAGACCTATGATTTACTGGTGTCCGCTATTAATATTTTATGTTGTTTCATGTAGTCAGGGGCTAAAGGAAGAAAAAAAAAAAACAAAAGTATTTGGTATAGACACATATTTCTAACAAAATAAGGAAGAGGTATTTTAACTGGGACAGTTTCGTTTATGCGACCTGCCGACCACGTGTTTGCAGTTTACCTCTTCCCGGACTTAATCCCTAATCTCTTCCGAGGGGCACTTCGCCTGCTCCTAGTTCTTTGCCCATTCTTTGGCTCTGGGTCTTTGGCAGCTCTCCCTGAATTGGAGTTTTGTGGGTTTTTGTTCGCTTCATTGACACATCTGAGCGGTGTCCTAAGGGAGCTACTCCATTCCAGAGCTAGAGTGAAGACTTGGGCTGGGGAGGGGCAGGGCCAGCAGACCTGTGGTGGGGTTGGGGCGGAGCCCGCGAGCCTGGACAGCCTTGTCTCTGACCGTCTGGCGCCCCCCGCAGGCTGCGGGCTGAACTACCACAAGCGCTGTGCCTTCAGCATCCCCAACAACTGCAGTGGGGCCCGCAAGCGGCGCCTGTCGTCCACGTCTCTGGCCAGTGGCCATTCTGTACGTCTCGGCACCTCGGATTCCCTGCTCTGCATGCCCGATGAGCTGGTGAGGAGCTGCGGCATGGGGACGGTCTGTGGGGAGAGGGTGACAGGATCCAGACGGGCTGAAGCCCTGATCCACCACCTCTCCCCGCACTGAATGCTAGAGCCGGAGCTGCACTGAGCTCCTGCCTCGCCGGCCCCCGTCATCGTCCTCCTCATCCTCTGTCTCATCCTATACCGGCCGCCCCATCGAGCTGGACAAGATGCTGCTCTCCAAGGTCAAGGTGCCGCACACCTTCCTCATCCACAGCTACACGCGGCCCACTGTCTGCCAGGCTTGCAAAAAACTCCTCAAGGGCCTCTTCCGCCAGGGTCTGCAGTGCAAAGGTCAGAACCACCCCCAACCCCCCACATACACACTCAGCCGTGTAGGACCAGACCTGGACTTGGGGAGAGACACAAGAATCTCAGGAGTCAGGCCCTTAGGAGCACAGGGCCTCAGGAGGGGAATGCCTGAATCCTGGCCTTCCAGAACTTTTGCAATTCTGGAATCCCAACACCTCAGTCATTAGCACCTGAGAATCTTAGAACCTTAGAAATTTAGATTCATAGGACACTTCACAAGGAATTCTAAAACTCTAAAATTTGAGAATTCTAGAATCAGGGAACCTTAGAAGCAGGGTCCAAGAGTTCTGAATTGTAGGATTCAGCAAACCCAGTCCCGGACCTTTAGATGCATACACCTTCAAACTACCAAATTATAGATTCTTGGATTAAATCTCTAGAACCAAAAAGCAAAAAGCAACAACAAAAGATAAATAAATAAAACTCTAGAACCATAGCATTTGAGAATATGAGAAGCCTAGAAGCACCAAATTCGCATCTTAGAAGTCTGGAATCATGTGGTCTTAGAACATCGGCTTCTAGAGTCCAAGGACTACTAAAATCCCAGAGCTTTGAATGATCAAAATTGAGAATATTAGAATTCTAGATCCATAAAAAACTTGGAGCCATCCAATTCTAGAATTCATTGAAACGGATATCTAGAACTAAAAGAACCATAAAAGAACTAAAATCCAGAGGTTAAAAAATCCTGCCCTTGCATGTTCTAGAATGTTAGATGGAATTCTAGAATGTAGCAGTCCAGAGTAAAGGATATTTACAGACAGGGCTTCTTAGAGCTACAGACACTTAATCTGTTGGGTGCAGTGGCTCACTTTTGGGGTGACATCAGAAGGGTCAAATTCCTGCCCCAAATAGTAAGTGCAGACAATTCGAGCCTGGGAGTTAGGGGTCAGCATGCAGCCCTCCCAAGTGACCACTCTCCCCCTCCCACCTGTCTCTTGGTCCCCTGTCCTCCACCAGACTGCAAGTTTAACTGTCACAAGCGCTGCGCCACCCGTGTCCCGAATGACTGTCTGGGGGAGGCACTCATCAACGGAGGTAAGAGGCTAGAGGCTGAGCGGGAAAGGGGGCAGGACGTGGGGGAGGTCCCTCTGATGCCCCGCCTCTGTCCTCCAGATGTGTCCATGGAGGAGGCCACCGATTTCAGTGAGGCTGACAGGAGCACCCTCATGGATGACTCTGACGACTCTGGTGTCATCCCTGGCTCCCACTCCGAAAATGCCCTCCACCCCAGCGAGGAGGAGGAAGGCGAGGGAGGCAAGGCCCAGAGGTACCAAGTGTCCCCCTCCCCCTCTATAATGACACCGTCGGCCCTTGTAAATATCCCAGGTTCCCCAGATGAACATTTTGAAGCACCCAAACCTTGCTTTTGAACTTTTTTCTCAGTTTCCATTTTTTAAAAAGTCTTCAGAGAAGCAGATTTGAGAGTAGATTGTATTGCTTTTTCGGCCCTTGTAATGCAGTTAGTCCGAAAGTAGATGGTGAGACGCTCCTTCCCTGGCCCCCCCAGCTGCTTAATCCTCTCCCTGGCGGGTGCCACTAAGACCAAATCTGTGGGTCCCTCCAGAAACAGTCTGTATTAGTGACAGGACAAAGACTGAGAACATGGACTCTGGAGCCTGGCTATTGTATGGCCTCAGACAAGAGAGTCGCCTCTCTGGGCCAGAGTTTCCTCATCAGTAAAATGGGGATAAAGTGGCATCTGCTGTATCAAGTTGTCATGAGATGAACTGAATGAATACAAATTAAGTGCCTAAAGCAGTGGCTGGTATGCCATTTACATATTGTTATTTGTCATTATGTGTCATTTTTTAAATGTATGTATTGCTTATATAGTGTTAACTCTTATCACAGAGCATGAACATTTTTAAAGGAAAATATCCACTTTTAACCATTTTGATCTCAGATTGAGTTGTCTGACCTTGAACAAATTCCTTCCCCTTGCAGCGCCTCAGTCTTCCCATCTGTAAAATGGGCATGGGGAAAGAACCCCCCAAGGACCTTCTATGCTTCTGGCGTGGGAGCTCTGAAAGATAATAACTTGTATTTAATTACACATTTTTAAGTTGTATATGGAATTTGTATTCCTTCAGATTCATGAGAATGTGACCTCAAATGCTTGAGGGCAAAGAAATTTGTCTCTTTTCCAAGCGCCTAGACAGGCCCTGGTTTCCGGCCTGTGTATGGGGTGACCTGTTAGCACGGGGACAAAATGGCTACAAGCACAGGACGTGGGGCACCGAGTGGGCCTGGGCTCCATCCCAGCTCCACACATAGGCTCTGAGGCACGTCTCCAGGTGCCTCAGTTTCCTCCTGGGGTGGTGACAGCACCTGCCTCACAGAGCCATGTGCTAATTCCTTTAGATCACAAGCGTAAAGTGTCCGCCAGCTTCTAAATTCTGAGAAGACGGAAAAGGAGTCCTCAGTATTTTTATCTTGTATCCCCAAAGTGGGGAGGATGAAAGATGGTCTGTTTGGGGGTGTGGGAAGAAAATATTTGAATTTCCATTTCTCCTTATTTCTAATCATATCCTTTAAGTGTTTTCTTTTTTGAATATTTTTAGAACTGTATTAACAGTTTTATGGGCCTCCCCGGTGGCGCAGCGATTGAGCGCTGCGCTGTGGAGCTGTCGGCAGCGGCGACGTGAGTTCGACGCCCGGCCGGGGAGAATCCCACATGGCGCCGGCAGACCTCTCCTGCCTCGCCCGCTGCTCCCCTCAGCAGTGTAGTTCTGATCTGCCTGTTCTGCTCCCCGCTCTGTCTCTGATGAACCCTCTCGCCACCCCACGCCTCTAGCCTGTACCCCAGCTTGTATGTATAAATAAAAAAAATAAATCTTTAAAAAAAAAACAACAGTTTTATCACTGTATTACTGTGTGAATACAGTAATACATCATTAATACATGTATTTATACAGTGATACATGTACAAATGAACTTGAGGGACTATACTACAATAGTTCCATAGTGAATATATGATTTTTAAAAATCATGGACCATAGAGCCCATGTATTTTAGCATTTGTTTTTGAATAAAATCCTTCCCATCAGGCCCAGTACTCCCATTTCTAGGTTATAAATGAAGTTCAGAGGCTTCAGTTGATTATTAGGAAGGGGAAAGAGCTAAAACTTCATCTCAGAGGACCAAGACAGCATAAACAGGGGAAGGGAGGGGGCTCTTCCACTCCTTCCCTGTATTAATAAATATTTAATGGGCACTTACTAGGTTCTAGATCCCAAGCACACAGCTGTGAACTAAACCAGGGAGACTGCCCTCAGAGAACTGACACTTGGGGAGAAAACTAGTAATGCATCCAGGGCAAATAAAAACCAAGCAATGAGAGGGGCTAGAAAAGGGGGACATGTTGCGCCTCCCTGGTAGCCAAGGGGTAAGTCTCAGCGCTGTCACTGCTAAGGCCTGAGTTCAATCCACGGCCAGGGAGCTTCCCACATGGCGCAGCAGACCCCTCCTGTCTCCCCGCTGCTCCCCTCAGCAGTTTCAGTGAATCCGCCTGTTCTGCTTCCCACTCTGTCTCTGGTGAGTCCTCTCACTCCCTCCCCATACCTTTGGCCTACACCCCAGTTCTTCTACGTAAAAAAAAGGTTTAAAAAATAAAAGATTTAAATAAAAGGTTTAAAAAATAAAAGGGCGTTAGGGTCATTAAAGGAGGTCTGTGAAAAGGTGACATTTGATGCAATGGAGGAGGGTGAGGGAAGAACCTGCCAAGCTGAAGGGACAGCAGGGTCAAAGGGTCTGAGGTGGGACCAAGCATGTCCAGGAACAGCAAGAAGTCACATGACTGGGGCAGAGAGGGCGAGGGGAAGTGGGTGGAGAGGCCAGAGTGTGGCTTTGCAGGTCACAGTGTCACAAAGACTTCCATTGGTACCACCCAACCGGAGCTGCCGGGAACCTCAGATTCCCTTTCTCCCAGGTTTTCCCGGGGAGTATTTAGGTTATCAGAGTTGGAGCTCAGTGGTGTTTGGAGAGGCAGCCTATTTCACAGATGGGAAGACTAAGTCTCAGGCCAAGTCCACCCAAGTCCCGGTCTAGTACAGAGATTAAGTGATTGTTGGCTCTGAAGTCACTTGATTTCTCTTGTTTTTCAGGCTTTCCTTTCCTCACTTATCACAGATGAGGGAAATGCAGCACAGAGAAGTTGAGTCACTTGCCCTAGGCCACACAGCTGGCTCGACAGTCACTAGGCTCAATACTAGTTAACACCTACTGGAGGCTCACTGTGTGCCAAGCACTGTGCTAAGCCCTTAAGATTTTCACTCCCCACAGCAACCCCTCTGGGTTGGGAAACTGAGGCACGAAGGGGTTAGGTGATTTGCCAGGCATCTTGGCAGCCTCTTCACGTGGCCCTCTCAAGAGTCTTCTACCACATCGTGGAGAATCTAGAAACCAGGGGGGAAAACTTGTGGCCAAACACCCCAAGTCCCCTACTGCCCAGAGATCCTATGGTTACTTCTGCATATAACCGCCCCTTTTTCTCCCCACCCTCAGCTCCCTGGGGTACATCCCCCTCATGAGGGTGGTGCAATCGGTGCGACACACCACCCGGAAATCCAGCACCACATTGCGCGAGGGTTGGGTGGTCCATTACAGCAACAAGGACACGCTGGTGAGCAGAGCGCCGGGGGCGGGGCCAGAGCGGGGCTAGAGTTAGAGGAGGGGCAGGATTGGTTTCCAGGGGCGTGGTTAGGGGCGGGGCATGTTTGGGGTGGGCGGGGCCTGCTGGAGGCAGAGCTCGAATTTAGAGCTATGGGTAGTGATAGTGAGATCAGGGACCCAGCAGGAGTTAGACAAGAGGCAGAGCTAAGGGCCAGGTCAGGAGCGGGGCAAGTTAGTGTGAGGAGCAAAGGTGAGAAGTGGGGGTTCTAGAGTGTTGAATCCGGTGGTGTTGGACCAGGCTGGAGGCATACATGGGGGAGCAGACATAGGAAGGGTCAGCGGGGGTGAAGTTGGAATGAAGGGCGGGGCTTGTAGTGGTGGGACCAGATACTGGGCAAGCAAGAAACAGGGTTGGGCGGGGTTGGGAGTTCTAGAGGGGACCAGGTTGGAGGTAGACCTGAAGTCAAAGAGATGGTTATGGGGTCGGACATAGTGGGGTGGAGCCAGAGCTAAAGAGGGCAGGGCAGCGCTGCTCCCATCAGCAGTGTATTTCGGTAAATCTGCCTGCTGTGCTCCCCACTCTGTCTCTGGTGGATCCTCTCACCATCCCACACCACCCCACCCCACGTACCTCTGGCCAGTTCTACACAAAAATAAATAAATAAAAATCTTTAAAAGAAAAAAAAGGGCAGGGCGGGATTAATTTGAGAAGGAAACAGCAGAGTGGGAGGGTGCGGCTTGAGTTGGTCATGGGCTTATTAATAAACGTGAAAGGGGCGTGGCAGGATTAGGTGGGCGAGGTTGGGGGTCGTGGGCGGGGCTAGAGTTGGGCGGGATTGACTGGAGCCCAGGCAGCTTGGCAGCTTGGCTCACACTCTCAAAAACCTCTCCCAACAGAGGAAGCGGCACTATTGGCGCCTGGACTGCAAGTGCATCACACTCTTCCAGAACAACACAACCAACAGATACTATAAGGTGGCCCTTCTCTTTCCCAGCAGCCCCCGGCCCTTCTCTCTTTGCCCACCACCTCTCCCCTCTATCCCAGGTACTCCAGGCAAGTGCTGTCACCAGATACTGCCCCTCCCTTACTCACAACCTTTCTGTGACTCCCCAGCGCCCTGGAGACAAAGTCCAGCCTCCTCCCTGTGGCCCATGAGACTATGAATGCCCTGCCCTACTCTCATTTCCTACATTATCAAATGTGGCACACCTACTATGTGCCATGCACCATCCATGGCCTTTTCTACCTCAGGGCCTTTGCACTTGTTGTTTCCTCAATTCCTCTACCAACTGGCTTCTTCTTACCTTTGGGTCTCTGTTTTAATATAGTTTCCACCAGGGGGGTCTTTCCGGACCCTTCTGTGTAAACCAGGCTCTTCCCCACTGACACTGTGTTCTGTGTGCTCTTCTGAATAAGGAGGGAACCTCACGATCTGCCTGGTGTCCTCACCTGCACTGGCTCCCTGTCCTTCCAGGAGATTCCACTGTCAGAAATCCTCGCCGTGGAGACTGCCCAGAACTTCAGCCTCGTGCCTCCAGGAACGAACCCACATTGCTTCGAGATCGTCACTGCCAATGCCACCTACTTTGTGGGCGAGACGCCTGGCGGGGCCCCAGGGGGGCCTAGTGGGCAGGGAGCTGAGGCTGCACGGGGCTGGGAGACAGCCATCCGCCAGGCCCTGATGCCCGTCATCCTGCAGGATGCACCCAGCGCTCCAGGCCACACACCCCACAGTAAGTTGCCCGCCCCTGGTCCCTGAGTGGATGGGCCCCAGAGGGCTGGGACGGAGTTCTGGGATAGGTAAGAGTCAGGGCAAAGGCAGAGGATAGCACGGGAGAGAATGTGGCTTGTGGACTCAGCAGGTCCTGGTCCAGATTTCCATCAAGCTCTGGATTTGATGTGTGGCGTTGAATCTTGTCCCAGCTTGTGACAACTCCAAGTTATGTTTGGATTTTTTTATTCATGTGTCTGCTGACTACCTATTCTGTGCCCAGCCTGTGCTGGTCACAACTGTGACCACAACAGCCCAGGAGCTGCCCTCAGGGGGCTCACACTCTAGTAAGGGAGACACACCTGTCTCTACATGGTGATGACCCAGAGTGGGCAGGGCTGGGACACAGTAACCAGGGGACTGTGGGACCCCAGAGGAGGTGGTTCATTCCGCCTGGGCATCTAGGAGGGCTTCTGTAGGAGGCAACATCTGAATAAAGACCTGGAAGCCGAAGGTGGCATGAGAGAGGAAAGCAAATGGGAAAGCATTTGGAGCAAGGGGTCAAGATGTTGAGAGTCCCGGATCCCCACCTCCTGGAGCTCATGATCCAGAGTGAGTGACACATTAATCAGATTGTCCTATATGAGCAACACGTGTCGTACAGAATCCACTGGGGTAATCGGACATGGCCCCAGGAGTGACGCTTGAGCTGAGACAGAAGGATGAGGAGGATTGAACTGAATCTAGACTGAGGGAAAGAGCATTCCTGGCAGAGGGAATAGCAAGTGCAAAGGCCCGGAGGTAGGTAAGGGCTTGTGTCTGAGAACGTCCCAGAAAGGACGTCAGTGCGTCAGGAACACACAGCAGCAGGGTACGGCTTGTAGTCAGGAGGTAGGTGAGGGCACAGACTCTGCCTGTTAGAACATTCGAGGGTCTTAGTTTCATCCTGAGGGCACTAGGGAGCCATGGCAGCATTTGAGCTGGGGAGGGACAGGGTCAGGTTTGTGCTTCAGCCTGATGTCTCTCTGGAAGAGATGGGAACAGGGGGTTAGGAGGCCAGGGAGAATGCTGAGGGGCACTGACTGGACGATGGAGGGGAGGAGTGGAGAGATATCTAAGTGGCAGAAGGATCAGGACTTGGGAAATATCTATCTCCAGTTGTGTTGGCAAGAAGGGCAAGTTCAAGGGAAGATGCCGGAGTCAGCTTAGACTTTGCCAGTTTCTTCCTCTGTAAGATGGGATCAGCACACCTCTCTTGGTGCTGAGGTCACAGGGTGAGGGGCTCAGAAAAATCATTCATAGCCTCACTTTTTGAGCCCCCTCAACTCATCTCATTTACTCTTCCCACTGGCCCTCTTGGCAGTGCCTTTTATTATTCCCATTGTCCAGATGAGGAGACTGAGGTTGCATGTTGGATCACCTGGGTTTGAACCCGGGAAGTCTGGCTCCAGGGCCACCTCTGGTGTTGGTGTGAGAATGGTCCTGAGCCCGGGGGTCCCTCACCACCTCCTCTTCCCTCTCCCTAGGACAAGCCTCTCTGAGTATCTCTGTATCTAACAGCCAGATCCAAGAGAATGTGGTGAGACCCCCCTGCCCTTACCCCGTGACCCCAAGGCAGTCCTCCCCCTCCCAACAGTATCCTAGCTGTCTAGACCCCCATCTCTGTTTGCACCCTGAGTCTCCCCACCCCGCCCTGCAGGACATTGCCACTGTCTACCAGATCTTCCCAGATGAGGTGCTGGGCTCGGGACAGTTCGGAGTGGTCTATGGCGGTAAGGACGCTTCAGGGCTAACCCAGAAGGGGCCCTGGAAGTTTCTGGGGACTGTCCCTTCTGCTTGACCCCGTGTGCGCCTCCTGTGCTGGCCGGCTTAAAGCCGAGATCGGGGAGCACATGGCTGCGGGCTCTCCTTTTCTCGTCGAGGAAAGCCAATGGAAAAATGGACTTGGTTTTTAGCAAGGGAGGATAAATCCTACGCTCAGAGCAGAGCCTGGGTTCTGATTGGGTAGCAATCTGGTCCCCCGTGTTACAGAGCCCCCTCCTGGGAGCCCTGTCTTTCACCTTCTTTGATTCCACCTCTGTGCCCAGAGCCCTCCCCAGCTCCCACCCCAGCTACTCATCTTTCCTGGGGTCCCCTCGGAGCCAGCCACCTTGGTGGCCTTCCCTCCACCTTCATCCAGCTCTGGCTGTGTCTCTGTGGTGCCCATCACCCTCCACCCCCCCCCCCAACCCAGGAAAGCACCGGAAGACGGGCCGGGACGTGGCGGTGAAGGTCATCGACAAACTACGTTTTCCCACCAAGCAGGAGAGCCAGCTCCGGAACGAAGTGGCCATTCTGCAGGTGACCCCAGGATCTGTGGCTCAGTCCTGCCCTACTTCCTGCGTTCAGGGGCCAACCTACCCAGTCGCTCGGTGGTCAGGGAAGACTTCCTGGAGGAGGAAATATGTTGAGAAGGGGTGGAGAAGGCATGAGACTGAGGAGTCCTGGTGGGGGAGAGGGTTAGGCCAGGCCGGGGCTGGGGGTCAGGGAGGAGGGCAGGATTTGACAGTTACAGCTGTCCCAAGCTGCTTCCATTTCTCTACACAACCCCCTTCCCTCCCAACCCTGGGTTGTACCTGTGGGGAGCCACCCCCCAGAGAAGCAGCTGCCAACGTCCCAGAGGCACCCTCCTTGTTGCTCACCCTCTTGCCTCCATGACTAGCCCTCTAGAGTCCCACACTCATGGGCCGCCTCGGCCCTGACCCCCCACCCCACGCCCCACCCCAGAGTCTGCGGCACCCTGGGATCGTGAACCTGGAGTGCATGTTCGAGACGCCCGAGAAGGTGTTCGTGGTGATGGAGAAGCTGCACGGGGACATGCTGGAGATGATTCTCTCGAGCGAGAAGGGCCGGCTGCCAGAGCGCCTCACCAAGTTCCTCATCACCCAGGTGCGTGCCCCCACGGCGCGCCTGCCCTGCGCCGGGTTCCTCAGGAGGGACCCTGTGCCCAGGTGGGGCGGGTGCTGGGTGGGAGCCCTGAGAGTGGATAATAGGAGCAGTCATGGTAGAGTGATAATACCGGGAATGGAGAAATAATCCATTCAGTTAGGTCAGGGTTAAGCGCCATTGTTGTTGGGTTATTTCAGAAAAAGGAAAAAAATAGTGTGATGATAATAATTAAAAAATTGCAATGATAGAGAAGATAGAGGCATGATAATAGCAAAAGTAATAATAATATAAAAATAATAGAATAGAAAAATGATAGGCTAGTAGTAGTAATAGGTCATAGTTATAGAAAAATAATAACTTTATGTGTTTTATTATTCTATGTGGTATGAATCGGATCCCTGGGTCTGCCTTTACTCATAGGAAAAGGGGACCAGGGCCTTTTGTGGGAGCTTATTCATTTATTTGTTTATTCATTCAGTTGCTCAACAAACATTCCCCAAGCCCCTGCTCTCTGCCTGGCCCCAGAGCTGAGCAGTGACGGGGACACAGCATGACAGAGACAACCCAGCCCTGTCCTGGGACAAGAGACGCTGATAATGCTGGTGATAAATAATGTGGCCACTAACATTTACCAAGCACTCGCTGTTTGCCAGGCACTGTTTTAATTCACTCACTCCTAGCAGCAACCTATGTGGTAGCTGTTATTATCCCTCCCATTTTCCACTTGAAGAAACTGAGGCTCAGAGACATGAAGTAACTTGCCCAAGGTCACACAGCTGGTGAGATCAGCACCTGCCCCTGTATTTGCTTAATGTGCTTCTCGAAGACTGTTCCATTTCAGTATGTAGTAAGCAGAACTGCTTCTTTCTCTGAGTTGTACCCCATGAGATACAATTAGCACTAGTTCTCCAATTTTGCTGAGCCTGTAGGAGGTTTCCACTTTCTAATCTTAGAAGCAATATCCTGTAAATGGATATTTGTCTACAAACATCTCTGGGGTCTGATGGAAGCATTCCCAAGGAACACATTTCAAATAGTAGACTCCCAAGGCCAGAGATGTTACCCAGTTATTCTCTAAAGTCCATTTCAGTCTTTGCTCTCACCATCAGAATTTAAGGATGCCTTTTTTCTTATTCCTTACTAACACTGGATAAAATTATCACCAGCCTTACAGATAGAAAAATCCTTCATGTGTCTTTGTTTGGCAGATTATTGGGGAAGATGAGCATATTGTCCTATGTTTATTGGTCTGTGTTTCATGTATCCTTTACCCATTTTTGGGTTGGGTTATTACTGAATTGTAAGAGCTTTTTGTATATGAGGGACACTGGATCCTTCTTACTTGTGTCCAATTCTTTATCCTGATATCTGTTTTCCTCTTCATTGCATTGGTGACTTTTATTTGCCATGGAGAATTTAACTTTCACAATGTTAAATAATCCCTTTTTGACTCCGGCCTAACTGGTCTCCTGGAAGGCCTGCGCCTGTCTGGCTGGTGGCTACAAAGTCCCTTATGCTATGCTTCCTTTATCCAGGTGCAGCATTCTTGCTCTCCCAAGCTATGCACCTTTGTCAGGATGGTTTGCATTGGGGGGGGAGTGGGGGTGCGCCCACTGAGGTAGGCTCATAGAAATCCTCAGTCGGGGAGAGAGAACTAACTGCCTGCCTTCCTCAGTGAGGATGGTTTCTCTTTCTGTTATCCATCTCTTCCTCTCTTTTTATCTGCTCTTCCTTCCTTTCCTCTTTCTCTCTCTCTGCAGATTTCTGCTTTCTGGCTCTTACCTGCCCCACCCCACGTCCTGTGCTAAGCTCTTTTATCCCATGAACCATTCTTTGAGGTAGGTCTTACCATACCCCCATCTTCTATAATAGATGAGGAAACTGGGATGGAGGGAGGTGCCTACTCTCCTTCAAGGCCACACTGCTAGGTGTAGCGGTCTGGTCAGGATGCGAACCTGGGTCTGGCTAGCTCCCAGCCTGCCCTGGGTTCACCATATTAACAAGGGACGTGGAGATGAGGCGATTAGCAAGCAGGAAGCCTGGAGAAAATGTACCTGTGCAGAATCTTAGTTTCCCTGTCTGCAGAAGGAGGGAGTTGGCTTTCAAATAGCATTTTCCTTTTTTTTCATTTGCACAATGATTTATTTTTTTAATTTATGACTTGTCATTATTTTACATCCTTGTTTATTTTTTCACAATATAGGATTTTTCTCCTCAGATGTGGTCACCTTAGTCCTCAGGAAATAGAAATATAACATTTTCTTACTCGAAAGTCATCCAGTAAAAACAGTGAGAAGTACAAATACTTAAAGTCTTAAGATACAGGTTATAACTCTGTGCTTACATCATCCTGTACTGTCAGTGCCTTTGGTAATTTCTCTGGGTTACACAGAATCAAGGAAAATCTTAGTTCCCACAGATAAGTGGTTACAAATCGTTAATAGTTTTCTTTAAAAAAAAAAAAATTAGGGGTCTCCCTGGTGGCGCAACAGGTTAAGCCCAGCACTATGAAGCTATCCAGAACCGCTACAGCACGAGTTCGAAACCCCGCCAGGGAGCTTTCCACATGGCGCAGCAGACCTCTCATGTCTCGCCCGCTGCTCCCCTCAGCAGTGGATTTCAGTGGATCTGCCTGTTCTGCTCCCCACTCTGTCTCTGGTGAATCCTCTCACCATCCCACACTTCTGGACTACACCCCAGTTTGTATGCATAAATAAATAAATCTTTAAAAAAAAATTAGCTCACCTTCCCATAGAATATATAACAGATACAGGAGAAGTTTTATTTGAAACGTGCACCAAAATATGTTCACCATCTGGTTGCCACAAAAATAATAACCATTAACAACTATAATAATAATAATAGCAAATATAATGTAAAGAAATAAGGGGGGGTAAAACAAGAAACAAACAAAAAAAGTAGAGAAAAAATAATAGCATTTAATGTTCAACATGAACATGCTTGTCTTTTTTTTTTTTTTTTTTAAGATTTATTTTTTATTTATACATACAAGCTGGGGTGCAGGCCAGAGGCGTGGGGCGGTGAGAGGGTTCACCAGAGACAGAGTGGGGAGCAGAACAGGCAGATCAGAGGTACACTGCTGAGGGGAGCAGCGGGCGAGGCAGGAGAGGTCTGCCGCACCATGTGGGATTTTCCCCGGCCGGGCGTCGAACTCGCGTCGCCGCTGCCGACAGCTCCACAGCACAGCGCTTAACCGCTGCGCTACCGGGGAGGCCCGCTTGTCTTTTTTTTTTTAATTTATTTATGTATACAAGAACTGAGGTCCAGGCCAGAAGTGCGGGGGTGGGGGGGTTGTGTGGAGTTGAGAGGATCCGCCAGTTACAGAGTGGGGAGCAGCGCAGGCGGATCTACTGAAATCCACTGCTGAGGGGAGCAGCGGGGAGACAAGAGGGCCATGTGAGTCAGCTCTCTGGCTGGGGATGGAACTCTTGTCGCAGTGGCTGGTGATAGCTTGATGGCGCTGAGACTTTTACCCCTGTACCACCAGAGAGGCCCCGCATTACGGTATTTTAAACAATGAGAAGTATTCTCTAAAAGATGGCATCACACAGTAGTACCTCCTTGAAAGCCTCCACTTAATGACTAGTTTTTGTAACCAGAGTGCATTGCATGCCAGAGGGCCTCAGAAAAGTCCCAGCCTCACTGCTCCAGCTCAGCCATTCTAGAATTATGTGTTCTGCTCCTGTCTCAAGCATAAATCTCTCTCTGGTTCTGAGGTTTGGAGATTCCCTTTGGTGCGCCAGTGCCTTCTTGCCCCGGGAGGCATCCTTAGGGGTGCAGACAAGGGGCTTGGATGGAGCTGTGAGGGCTGGGGGCTGAAGGCAGACCTGGGGCAGGCACCTTGCTGGCTTCTTTACTGGCCCCATCTCCTCCACTCAGATCCTGGTGGCTTTGAGACACCTTCACTTCAAGAACATCGTCCACTGTGACTTGAAGCCGGAAAATGTATTGCTGGCATCAGCTGACCCGTTTCCTCAGGTTAGTCATGTCCCTTCCGGGTTTGGGGGAAGCCCAGCCAACGCTGGTGTGGGGATTGGATTAATTGTGATAATTGACTAGACACAGACTCAAAGAACAAAGGCTTCAATGAGACAGAGTTTCATGTCTCACACACATGGAGTCCAGCATAAGCATTCTGGGGCAGAAAACGCAGCTCAGCCGTGTTGGGAACCACAGCTCCTACTGTCTTTTTCTGGCTTCTCCTGTGTTGCCTGATTTTCATGGTCCGTGTTGGTCCCCCAACTATGTGAAAAGATAATAGGATGGGAGAAGGGGAAAGAAATGGGGTAGAAGAAATGGACATCCCTTGCCTTCCCTAAGGCAATTCTTCACACACCTATCACTTCTGGCACCCTACCCACCAGCAGTTGAGCAATGGGCGTGGCTTGAGCACATGGCCACAAGGGAGGCTGGGAAATGTAGTCTTTATTGTGGTGGTCCCATGGCCCATTAAATTCAGGATTTATATATTTATCTATTTTTTTTAAAGATTTATTTATTTATGCATACAAGCTGGGGTACAGGCCAGAGGCGTGGGGCGGCGAGAGGGTTCACCAGAGACAGAGTAGGGAGCAGGACAGGCAGACTGAAATACACTGCTGAGGGGAGCAGCAGGTGAAACAGGAAAGGTTTGCTGCGCCATGTGGGTCAGCTCCCTGGCCGGGGATCAAACTCATGCTGCAGTGGCTACCGAAAGCTTCATAGTGCTGAGACTTAACCCCTCGCACCAACAGGGAGGCCCTCATTAGCTATATTTTATAATCATGTAGCTCATTATATTTCGAAAGCCAGAGGTTTATTTTAGTCAACTGAAAATCATTGTGTGCCTGCTATGTGCCAATCCTGTGTGGGGGAGTTAGGACTGTGTGGTAAGCAAAGGCATCCCGTGTCTGTGCCCAAGGAACACCCCTCCATAGCAGTGGTTTCCAGTAGGGGCCATTTTTACCTCCCAGGGGACATGTGACAATGTTAGACATATTTTTCATTGTTGTGATTATTTGGGGAAGAAAAGTTGCTGCTGGCATCTGGAGATACTGCTAAACTCCTCCAGACCCAGGGCATTCCCTGGCCCTGAATATCTATATTGCTGTGCTTGGGAAACCCTAGTTGAGAGTAGTGCTATCTACCAGACGTGTAATATGAACCCTGTCCATAATTGTATGTCTTCTAGTAGCCACATTAAAGAGAGTAAAAAGAAATAGGCAAACTTATTTTAATGGTATACTTTATCCCAGTTGAGTTCAGTGGTATCATTTCAACAGGTAAGCAACATAAAAATTAAATTAAAAATTAAAGACCTTGTACCAGGTCTTCAAATCTGGTGTATATTTTACACTTACTTGTGTCTTCATTCAAATGTCAAATTTTTCATCAGAAATACTTGACTTTGTAGTTAGAGTTCACAAAAGTAATGGCCAGAAAAGCAGATTGACAGACTCAGATTATTCCAGACATATTTAAAAAGTTTTCCAATACTGGATTGAGAGGATCAGTTTTAAAATATAAATCAGGGCCTCCCTAGTGACGCAGAGGTTAAACGCTGCGCTGTGGAGCTGTCGGCAGCGGTGACGCGAGTTCGATGCCCCGCCAGGGAGATTCCCACATGGCATGGCAGACCTCTCATGCCTCGCCCACTGTATTTCCGACGATCTGCCTGTTCTGCTCCCCACTCTGTCTCTGGTGATCCCTCTTGCCTACCCATGCCTCTGGCCTATACCCCAGCTTGTACGCATAAATAAATCTTAAAATATATATATATTTTATATATATTTTTATATATATATATATATATACACACATATAATATAAATAAAATTAAACAAAATAAAAAATCAGCCCCTCACTTGCAATGGCCACGTCAGGTAATTAGTAGCTACCTGTGGCCAGCGGCCATCAAAATGCACAGTGAAGAACCTACAGGAAAGAGCGGATGTTGTACAAATTGTCACCAAAAAATGTCATTATATCTGTGATAACTTCTAGAATGGGGTTCTGTGAGCTCATGTAACTAAAAGCTGTATAGCCCCGTTGGGGAGTCAGAGGAAACCTCTCTGAAGAAAGAATAGGAGTTAGATTTGTGCAGAGATAGGTATTGCAGGCCGACAGGATAACTTGTGCAAAGGCTCTACGGTGGGGAGATCTGTACTTTGTTATTGTGACAGCTTTATGTGAATAGAATGAATGTGCTGTACAGTTCACCCACTTGAAGTATATAAGGCATTGCTTTTAGCATAGCCACTATAAACTATATTATAGTTTAAGAACAACCATTCACTAGAATATTATGCAGTTTTTAAAAGTGACTGTTTTAAAAGGCAATTAATCACATCTGTCTATATCGCCTGTGTTATTATTTGTTTCTAAGTGTATCATATTATGTAATATGTATATTTCCAGCTATATTTGTGTGGCCAATGGCCACACAAATATATATGTATATATTCAATATTAACTTATTTCTAGGCTTATGATAACTCATCCTATTTATGTTGCTTGTATTTCTTCGGCATTTTTTTAATTAATTTTTTTAAGATTTATTTTTTATTTATACATATAAGCTGGGGTACAGGCCAGAGGCCTGGGGCGGCGAGAGGGTTCACCAGAGACAGAGCGGGTAGCAGAACAGGCAGATCAGAAATACACTGCTGAGGGGAGCAGCGGGCGAGGCCGCACCATGTGGGATTCTCCCCGTCCGGGCGTCGAACCTGCGTCCCACCTGCGTGGCGCTGCCGACAGCTCCACAGCGCAGTGCTTAACCGCCGCGCCACTGGGAAGGCCCTTCTTTGGCATTTTTTACAATGATTTTATATGCGGTTTTCTGTGTAGTTTGAAAAGACCACTCTTTCAAAAAGACAATGCATATTTGGACAAATATCTCTAAACTGAAAGCATCGTTTTGGCCACTGAGCATTTAGAATAAGAAAAAAAAAATTCCAAAGTGGACCACTGAGATTTAGGATAGTCACATAATTTATCATTCTAACCAGGACAGTTTTGAGACTGTAAAAGGAAGCTATTAATCGTTTGCATAGTCTGGGACTCCCTAGGCCAACTCAGTCTTTCGGTCTTTCTCCTTAGAGTGACAGGTCTGTTTAACTCCATTTTGGAAAAATTATCTGAAGATGGGGCAATAGGTGTAATCCGCACACATGTGGAGACTGCTTTTTTATCAGTGCCACTGAGCGCAATTCCCAAACATGCGCATTAGAGTGTCAAAGAATCTTGGAAAATCCAAGTTTCTCACCTAATTAGCTAAAAACCAAAAGAAGTAGGGACTGTTAGCATCTCCTCTGTGCAAACGAGGAAACGGAGGCACAAGGAAGTTGAGACCTGTTGGAGCTGACACAGAGAGAAACTGAGGCACAGGGAGGCTCCCATGCTCTGGATCACTCAGCTAGTGAGTGGGGCCTGGAGCCCAACAGGCGTTGGGTTTTCTCTGGAATAAGGTGATGGGGTACTGCTGTGGCCTCCGCAGACCCTCCACTGCTCGCCCCCGCAGGTGAAACTCTGTGACTTTGGCTTCGCGCGGATCATCGGTGAGAAGTCCTTCCGGCGCTCGGTGGTGGGCACACCAGCCTACCTGGCCCCGGAGGTGCTGCTCAACCAGGGCTACAACCGCTCCCTGGACATGTGGTCGGTGGGCGTGATCATGTACGTCAGCCTCAGCGGCACGTTCCCCTTCAACGAGGACGAAGACATCAGCGACCAGATCCAGAACGCAGACTTCATGTACCCCGCCTGTCCCTGGAGCCGCATCTCCAAGGGAGGTGTGCTGGGATCCCCTTCTCTGGGGGGCGGGCTGGAGACGGGGCGGGGGCGGGGCCACTGGGGGCGGGCCTTTAAGCTGCTGGCACCACGCACCTGGGACTGGGCTTGCTGGACTCTGGGGCGGCTAGGAAACTACGCTGGAACTCAGGCTATACTAGATTATGTGGGTTGAAAAGAAAGTGCCTCCAAAGCGTTCAGACAGACTTGGTTGGCGCCTTGGGGTCTGGGTGGGAATTTGACTCTATAGGGCGGGACCTGGAGGAGAGAAAGCCAAAGGTCTGGGTTATGGAAGAGAAGGGGCAGATCCTCCTAGGACTTTGGCAGAGCCCGGAGTTTGGGGGCTGTGACCCCGAAAGGATTAGCAGTATAAAAGCGGTTGAGCCTGGTGCCAGGGTTGAGGAAGAAGGGCTTGGCCAATTTGCCAGGTGCAGGAAAAGGGGTTGGCCCTGGCCTCAGAGAGGTAAGTGCTGAGCAATGAGAATGTGGGTTGACATGAGCCCTGGTGTGATACTGGGGGTCCTCAGTGTGGTCTTTTGGGATCTGCTCAGAAGTTCCTTAGTAAAAATGCATCGAATGTGCATGAATAAACCTCACTGTGTGAATTTGAGTGAGAGAACCTGTGGGTATTGATGAGGTGTTTATGGGTTCACACACTGAGGCCGCACCCTTCCAGGCTTCTGATTGGGGAGTCTCGGGCGAGTTCTGGCTTGTTTCGAATGCCTGACATGCTCTAATCCTCCTTTTTATAAAGAACGTGCCTCAGTCTGTGGGCCTTCTGCAAGAAACCATGACTCACTACCATCCCGGAGCAGGGCTTTAGTTTCATTTTATTTTTGTGGACATGGCAAGTGATCTTTGAATTTCCACTGATCGGGGTGATGTAAAGTTGCCATTTAAGACAAATTCCTTTTTACCTTAAAAAATGAAATGCGTAAAAGTGGGTTGATTTAAGACAACATTTTACTAATGTTTGCACAGATTAAATGCTGATCTACTTCAAAATTGTAAATAGGCAAAAGGAGGGGAGTGAAAATTCTCTCTCCTTTGTTCCCATCCCTCCCTCAAAGCAATGACTGTCATCAGTCTCATCAAGGCAAGCAAATATGTGGACACATATTTTTACTTCCCCTTTTGACAGAAGGTAGTTACTATACAGTCTGTTATTCAACTTGCATCATTTGTCTTGGACAAATTGGCTTAAACATTACGTGAAGAGCACAGGTGTACCTGTGTGGACGTGTGCATGACAAAACTTAGGGCAGGAACACAGGAATGGGGAAACCGAGGTAGAGACTTGGCGAAGGGATGGAGTAGTGTTTGTGCTGTGGTGTGGTTCTGTGGTGGTGGTGAAACGAATCTGAGATTTAATGAGGAAATGGGCCGGTGAGTGGTGCAGGTGAGGCTTCTGAGCTCCCCACCCCCGCCAGTGCAGAAGGAAGACCTGGGTGGCCGGCAGGTAGGCTGTGGTGGCCTGTTGGAAGAAGGTCGGCACCGCACCTCATTCCACATGGATTGAGATGTCTCTTTCCCCCGCAGCCATCGACCTCATCAATAACCTGCTGCAGGTGAAAATGCGCAAGCGCTACAGCGTGGACAAGTCTCTCAGCCACCCCTGGTTACAGGTGATGCGGGAGGTGGGGCCGACGCCTCGGCTGGGGTGGAGGAAAGGGTGGAACTAGATTTTTATTGGTCGGCCTGGTAGCGAAGGCGTCAATACTTTTCCCGTGGATGTGGAACGTGACTGAGCCTCCCATTGGCTGGGCTGTCAAGGGGGTGGAGCTAAATAGTGGCTGCGTGGGTGGGGGGTGTGGCTTCACCTGGCTCGCCTGGGCGGTGCACATCACCGGGCGGCTCTGCAGCTATTGGCTGCCCGCGGTGCAACCGAAGGTAACCGCGGTCCTTCCCGGGCCCCAGGAGTACCAGACGTGGCTGGACCTGCGAGAGCTGGAGGGCAAGATGGGCGAGCGGTACATCACGCACGAGAGCGACGACGCGCGCTGGGAGCAGTTCGTGGCGGAGCACCCGCTGCCCAGCCCCGGGCTGCTTGCGGACGGGGCGTTAGGTGGGGTTCTGCGGCCGCAGGACCACGAGATGCAGGGGCTGGCTGAGCGCATCAGCATCCTCTGAGGCCCGGTGACTCCGCCCCGGCTGCCCCTTGACGCAGACCTCCCTCCCCGCCTTTGGGGAGCGGCCGCGCACACACCAGCCCGGCGCTGAACTGTTCTAGGGAAGCGGCTTCTCGCGCAGATTGATGGACACTGCCTGGGGGTGGAGCATGGCGGGGGGATTATTGATAAACGTAATTCCCCAGCCATTAAAACGGACTTCTCTCTGGCCCGATGGCCTGGGTCTCTGGCCACGCCACCTTCTCTTACCGTTAATCTGTTATTCACAAGATGGAGTTCACCTGAAAAGGAGGTGGGGTGGAGTGGCGCCAAGAAAGGGTGGGGAAGAGGGAGTGAAGGGAGAGGAGTTTCGAGAGGTGTTTTGGGGTGAAAAGTATATGGAGGGAGGACTGCCGGAAAGAAGGTGGGGAGAGAAGAGTCAAGGAGCAAGAGTTGGAAATGGAGGAGAGAAGGAAGGAATAGGGCTGGAGGGGGGTGGGTGGAGGGGTGGAAATCTCGTGGCCTGTGTGATGAATTTTGTCATTAGCACTGGTGACAACTGCTAATAACAGAGCAGTTAGCACAAGTCCCAGCCATAGGAGAAAGCTGATGCACAGTATTTAGTGCGTTTCGTTGACCCAGTGACTGCTCGCCACACTGAATAGGCTCATTGACTCGTTCACCCATTTGTCACACTGCTGGGTGGACTCAGTGGTGACCAGTCTCTACCCTCAGGTGACAGACCTGACCCTGGACAGCAATGACTCAGATGGGCAGGGCCGGGCTGGGGAGGCTGAGAGCAAGCCTGGGAATCTGCCCGAGCAGACCTTAAGCTGCTTCTGGGCCTCTCTCCACCTTTGACCCCTACCCTTCAGCTCCCCATTGTTACCCAGACTTTTGACCCTGCAGCTGACGTTGTGTAATGGGATCATGCACCTGAAGTTGTCATGTCTGGTCATGCTAAGACACACACCCATAAAAACATTCCTGAGTCCCTTAAAAACAGCGCGGTATTTCGCAGGTAGATTAGGGTAACACCAGCGCTTAATCTCCAGAGCGTCCCGACTTACATCAACCAGCCCATCTGCTGGTTGACTCTGGAGCTGCAGCTAAGAAGTTTCATGAGCTTCTCCAACCGAGGATCTCTTAAGTGAGCCAGAACACCTGGCGGGGCATGATGGGTGCTTACGCTAGTGGGGAATGTCTCGTAGGCGCCTTTGTGAAAAGCCCGTCTCCCTCCAATGGCACGTTCTCAGATCCAGGAGTGTAGACAGTAGAGACCACCCATCTCCCAGGATGCACCCAGGCCGGGACTGTGCAGAGCGTCCTCTCAGGCCTGATCCTTGACAGTCAATAGCTTCTGTCTTGGCCACTCGTGATGCTCATGTCGAGACCAGAAATGAAAGACCTGATCCAAAACCACGTGAACCGGAAAAATGCCCCAACTGCAGGATTCCAGGTCTGTCCAACATTGCAAGGATGCCCCTGGCAGGTAAAATCAGCTCTGCGCGATGCTACTTAAGGTCTCACAACCTAGAGGCAAAAGCAGGCCATCCTATCAGGCCCATGGCTCCCACAATCAAGATTAGGGCTACAGACCTAACTTTGACAGAAACATGCAAACAAAAGGGTCACTGGACTTTCAATACAGAAACAACAGGAGTGTAAGATTTTCTTCCCAATGACTCACTTCCTGCTGACTTTCTCCTTTATGTCCATAAATACCTCTCAACCCACTGCAGGAAATGACCATCCCCATTAATAGACATCCGAGCCCCGTTTTGGCAGACAGCAGCCACACCCTCCCCTATAGATAACTCAGTCCCCCTCCCCCACCACACTGCCCAGTGGCTTGGAGGAGACCCAGCAACTTTCGAAGGAAAACCTTGTCTAAACCGCTCTTGTGTGGTCACACAATTTTTTACTCAAACTTCTCTGATACAGCTTCTAGGAAAGGCTATTCTGTCAATGGGGAATGTGAGCGTTTACTTCAGGCTGGTGAAGACCTCTCCCATTCTTTGTCTGCTCCACTTCCTCTTAATCCATTACCTTGCCCCCCCAAAAAACAACAACAGCAACAACAAAACCCAGCCCATCAACTTCTCCCTTGGGCCCCAGTAGTC
The DNA here is from genome assembly GCA_004024925.1 of Scalopus aquaticus. NCBI lineage: Eukaryota > Metazoa > Chordata > Mammalia > Eulipotyphla > Talpidae > Scalopus > Scalopus aquaticus. The sequence goes on along the minus strand of PVIJ01003024.1, from coordinate 118,480 downwards.
AAGATCTGCTTATCTGCATTCCTGATTCTCTTGGGGACTCTAACTCAACACACAGGGTTTCTCTCAGAGGCTGAACCTCTGAACATGGAATTGGATCCTTTCATCCCTCCTGAAACTGCCTCCATATGCCAGAGGCCTCCAGGGCCTCCAGCTCATCATTTGGAGGCTCCAATGCCACCTCCAGCCCCTTCAACATTCCTACCCTGTCCAACAAGAGCCCACAGTCATTAAGAATAGCAGAAATGGGGCCTCCCTGGTGGCGCAATGGGTTAGCGCAGCGCTGTGGAGCTGTAGGCTGCTGCTATGTGAGTTTGATGCCCAGCCGAGGAGAATCCCACATGGCACAGCAGGCCTCTCCTGCCTCGCCCGCTGCTCCCCTCAGCAGTGTATTTCAGTTGATCTGCCTGTTCTGCTCCCCACTCTGTCTCTGGTGAACCCTCTCACCGACTCACGCCTCTGGCCGGCACCCCAGCTTGTATGCAAAAATAAAACAAAAAAAAAAGAATGCCTTCCTGGTGGTGCAATGGGCTAAGTAAGCACAGCACTATGAAGCTATTCAGAGCCACTGCAGCAAGAGTTCAATTCCCGGCCAGGGAGATTCCCGCATAGCACAGCAGACCTCTCCTGCCTCGCCTGCTGCTCCCCTCCCTCAGTGGTGTGTTTCAGTAGATCCGCCTGTTCTGCTCCCCACTCTGTCTCTGGTGAATCCTCTCACCCCCCACACCTCTGGCCTACACCCCAGCTTATATGTATAAATAAATAGATCTTTAAAAAAAATAAATAATAAAAAGGGAGACAGATGTAAGACTCTGCTGAGTGGAGATCGCTCACTGGAAACCCCCCGCAGAGGCTCCTTCAGGAGCCCCAGAAGCAGGTGAGGCCGCAAAGCAGACCTATCCCAAGAACCGAGGATCAAGCAGATGACGGCAAGAAGTAGCCGGCTTGACTCAAATGAGACCCCCTGAGCTGCGCTTTTGACCTGTTGGTGTCTGTGCAAACATCTCCTTTCCTTTTTCTAATGAACCTGTTCTTTTAAAATGTAAAAAAAAAGGGGGTCTCTAGAGTACCCCCTTTTTAAAAAGATTGATTTTTATTTATTTATGCATACAAGAACTAAGGTGTAGGCCAGAGGTGCAGTGAGGGCTGTGTGAGGGGATTCACCAGAGACAGAGTGGGGAGCAGAACAGGCAGATTGACTGAGATCTATTGCTGAGGGGGGCAGCAGGTGAGACAGGAGAGGACTGCTGCACCCTGTGGGAAGCTCCCTGGCTGGGGATCGAACTCATGCTGCAGTGGCTGCTAATAGGCTGAGACTTAACCCCTTGCACCACCAGGGAGTCCCAACATTTATTTTCTGATCACTCAAATAAATAGCATAATTAATCCCATAGGTCTCAGCTTGCCCCCACTGATGCATGCTTTACATGTGCACATTTCAAAGACTGGTATCTACCCATCAAACCCAACAGTTCCTCTTCTATTGTCTGCCTGCAGAGGTAGGCAGTATTATGACCCCACTAGGCAGATGAAGACACGGAGGCACAGAGAGGTGAGGCAAGTTTCCCAAGGTCCCATGGTTGGAAAAATGGCAGAGCTGGGGCTTACCTGCAGGCAATCTTTACTGTCAAATGCTACCATTTCCTCTCCAGCTCAGGAGCAGAAGGTCGCCTGCTGCATGGGGACCATACAAAGGGAGGGGTCCTCACGTGATCTCTTGGGCATTGGCTTTTAAAGAGTCAAAGTCTGTCTGAGAAATGGGTATGAACCTGGAGCTAGATGTCTTTGCAGGAGGCACACCCGGCATAGTGACACAAGCTGGCCGCCTGAGGGGGCACCAGCCCCGCTCCAGGAGTCAGGGAGGGAGGAGGGACCCTTGGAAACCAATGTCAGGCTCGGGCTCTGAGGACCATGAACGTGAGAACAGAGCATCTTAGAAGGCTGAGAACAAAGCCGCTCAGACGGTAGAACAAAAGCCCCTGGAATCGTAGACTGGTGAGCGCACAGCCCCACAACATCTGGGAGACAAAAGAAGCTGAGATTGTTTTCTGGTCGAATGAGAATCTTCCACCCAGGGTCTATCATTCCAGGATCTATCATTCGGGGTATAACCGATCGATCTTTGACTCTGAGAAACAGATCGGCTACATAATTTGCGGTCTCAGTGCAAAATGAAAGTGCGGGGCACTTTTGTACAAAAACTGAGAATTTCAAAAAGTGACAGCAGAACATGAAACCAAACACGGGCCATTTCTAAACCGATGACAGGCGCGTGAAGTCGACCCAACCAGCATCATGGCTGTATGTAGGGGACGTCGGTCTTAGGAGGCCTGGCCCTCAAGTTTTACTGCTGAGTGTCTGGGAAGACTTCGTGGAAGAGGAGGCAAAATAGGGCTCGAGTCTTTAACCCCCTCCGCCCCCCGCTCAGCTTCAGAAGCTCAGGGTTTCCAGGGGTTGGGGGAGCGGAGCAGCTGCCAAACCGTCACGTGGATCCATTCTCTATTTATAGCTCTCCCCTTCCCCTCCCGAGGGACAGCCCAATGGTAGCCCGAACTCGCCCGCAAGGGGGCGGAACCGGCTGCGACTGGGGCGGCAGAAGCCAATGACATTGGCGCGAGGGTGGGCTTGTTTCATTGTGACGCGAGGGAGGCGTGGCCAGAGCCCAAAGGCAAGCTATTGGGGGGCGTGGCGAGGCCCGCCCTTAAGCAGAGCGAGTAGGCAGTTGCGAGCATGCGTCCCGTTGGGGGCGCGGGTGCACCGCCGAACCGCGCCGTAAAGCAGGGTACCCAATAGGCGTCTGTTGCTCTGTCGCCGGGGGCGTGGCCATGCAGATAAGGCGCGGGTGGGCGGCCCAATGGGCGGGCGCCTATGCAGATGAGACGGTGACAGCCGGGCCAGCGGGCGGGCGGGCAGGCGGGCTGTTGGGGCGGGGAGGTGGGACCGGGAGAGGGGTGGCCGCGGGGCCCGGCCGGGCTGGGGCGGGGGGCCGCAGCCATGATCCGGGCCTTCTCGTTCCCGGTGAGCCCCGAGCGGGGCCGGCTGCGGGGCTGGCTGGAGGGCAGCCTGGCCGGGCTCTGCGAGTTGCACTGGCTCCGGGAGAGACAGGAGTACCGCGTGCAGCAGGCGCTGCGGCTGGCCCAGCCCGGAATGGGGGGCGCCGAGGCCGAGGACGAGGAGGACGCCGACGAGGACGAAGATGCGGCGGCGGCGCGCCGGGCCGCAGCGGCCCTGGAAGAGCAGCTGGTGAGGGGCAGCCTGTCCGTCCGTCCCTTCGCCCCCGTCTGTATCTGTCTGTCTGTCTGTCTGGGTTGGAAGCTCAGACAACCGTCCTAGTGGGGGAGGGGGAGGGAGAAAGGGTAGGGGGTGGGGCTCGAGACCTGGGAGTCTGGGCGGCGGGCGGGATCTGGCAAAGGGGGGACTGCATCGCCTCTCCCGAAGCCTCCTGAAAATCCCTTTCCCACAGAAAATCCTTCTAGGCTCTAAGTACGTGTCAAGCCCTGGTTGAGCGCTTGGCTTGCGTGGTCCTCTTGCAGCCTGGGAGCTAGGGGATGATCGTCCCCATTTTACGGAGAAAGAAACTGAGGCTCAGAGAGAGTAAGCGACTCATCCAAGGTCACACAGTCAGGGATCCAACATGCACCCCTCCAGGCCCCTCTCCCAGGTCTCCATCTTCCCTAAGTCCTGGTGTGCTTGGAGATCTCCAGAGGGGGGCGGGGTAGGGTAGGGCATCTTAGGGCCTCCCAAGGGAGGGATCGCTGAAGCTCACAGTCCCTGAGGGCCCCAAGGTGATCTTGACCCTCGGTGACACTTCCCCCTTTTCCCTACCTGCTCCCACCCCGTCTAAGCCAAGAAGAGGCAAGCTGAAGTAGCATAGGGGTCTGGCTCCTGGACTCCATGGGGGCTCTCGTGGTGGACGATGAGGCAGAGGTCTCCTGAGTGACTTAAAGAGGCACCACCCCTCTTGCCCTGTGTCACCCCTTAGTACTCCTGACCTCTTCCTGGGCTTCTCTTGCCCTCTCCCTTCTGCCTCATCTGTGACTCTGTGTGTCTTTTTCTCCTTGGTCTTCCCTTCTGGCGTTTCTACACTGCTCTCCCTCTTCCTGCCCCACAGCCCTGGCCCTATCTCTCTCTTCCCCTCCCCCCAGCCCGCCAGGGCCCACACCCCTGGTTCCACAGGCAGATCCCATGCCCAAGCCTGTGTGTGGTCAGAGCTTCCCGTTTGGGGAAACCTGAGCCGAGGGGGAGGGGGAGGGGGCGCTCCCTGCTGCTGACCTCGACTGCCCCCTCCCCAGATGGGGAATGAGGAGAGGGTCTGAAGCTGGACTCGGGGCTGCACGCCCAGCCCCTCCCCCGACCGGGAGTGGGACCCTGCACATTCTTCTCTGGAAACCGAAACAGCTGTGGGAGGCCCCACCCCCTCCAAAGTTAGAGACGCATTGTGGGGGCCTTCACCAGCTCCCCCCCACCCCCAGCTGGCTGGGCCTGGAAAGGCGCCTCCCATCTCTAGGGGTGGGGAGAAGGCACACACGGGAATGGGCAAGCTGTGTCCTTCCTCCTTGTGCCCCAGTCTCTCTCCCTCTTCCTTCATCTCACTCTCCCGTCACCCCTCAGCTTCCCCATCTCTGCCCCTCAGTCTCCCCCTTCTCTGTCCCTCTGTTTGCCCTCCCCCACCCCAGCGCTCAGTTTCCCGCCCCTCACCCCCCATGAGGTGGTAGTGGAGAGGCCTCTCCCCCTACAGTCTCCAAGCAAAGCTCCGTCCCAGCGTCGGGAGGGGGCGGCGGTGGCAGGCAGCGGGAGGGAGACAGCGGCACCGAGGGAGGAGCGGAGAAGCGCTAAATATAAACTCCTTGGGTGTTGGGGGGTTCCTGGGTCCTTCTGAAGAGGGGGTGGGGGCCTCCTCTGATCCCTGAGCCTCTAGCTCAGATGCCTCAAGGTGCGTACCCCTCCCACCTCCCCATCCCCATTCTGGAAAACACTCCCCTTTGAGGCTGGAAACGCTGGAGGCAGACTTGACTGGTTTCTAATGGGCACGTTAGGGATGCGGGTTAAGGTTAGGGCCATGTCAGAGAAAAGAGGCAGGAGTCCTGGATGGGGGTGAGGTCCTGTTCTCTCCCACCAAGGCAAAAGGTCTCTTTCCAGCAAGAAGGACGTAAGTTAGACTTGCTAGCAGAGGTTCAAGGGATTGGCAATGGGAGGAGGGGCGTTTGCCAGCAAAGAATGAGGGGCATCCAGGGGGGCAGACTGGGAAGCCCATTCAGGCCAAGCTTCTTCAGGTCTTTTAAAGATTTATCCCTTTGCAGTCAGAAGGGATGAGGTAAGACTTTCAAATAGAGATGTGTAGCTTTGGGGGTGGGTGTTGCAGGGTCCAGGCATGGGGAGGAGAGGGCCTCTGAAGTCTGTCTTCTTACCTCCTGCTTTTCCTGCAGGAAATAACTGAGATTAGACCTGCAGGCTTCACCCCCCACCTATCCCTTTACGTTTATTTTTAACCACCCGAGTAAAACCTGATTTCCTTTTACTTGTGAAAAATCCATAGTTTTTCTATAATAATGAAAGCTAGTGTGCATTAAGTGTTTAAAGGAACTGCTGTTTCAACTCATCAAATCCTCACAACAGCCCTAAAGAGAGGGAGTTGTGTAGTGAGGAAACAACCTGAGGTCCAGAGAGGTGAAGTAACTGCCCTAAGGTCACACAGCTGGGAGGAGGCGAAACTGAATCTGAACAATTTGGCTCCAAGTCGTGCTGCCTTCAACACTTCATTTTACCATCTCGTGCCCTTATCCCTCTCTTGACCCCCTGAATGCACCCTCTCCTGAGATCACCATCATGGGCACCTGTTGGAGACCCCTCAGACGGCTTCCAAAGCTTCTACTCACAGAAAACTCTAAGAAGTTAGTTTTGCTTTGCCTTTTTACAAATTCCAGTCTCTGAGGGGCGGTCTCAGAGACCACCTGTGGTTCTCAAAGTGTGGCCTAGCGGCATCTCCTGGGAACTTACAAGTTCTCCGGCTCCAGGCTGGATCAGAAGCTCTGGCGTTAGGCCCCAGATAGAACAGGCTATCCAGGCACTGGAAGCTGCCTGGACTGTCGACCCTGCTCATCTCTTCATGCTGCCTCTGGCCGCCACTTCTATAGAGACTTTCTATGGGAACGACTGTACAGCATTCTGCGGTGTAGACAGCCCTGGGTCGCTTACAGGCTTTTGGGCCAGCATAGACCACATCTACGCTGGTGGCCCCCGAGGCTGCCCCCCAGCCAGGTGTGCGGGAGGCCTCCCAAACCTCAGGCATGTGCGATTATACTCCTTTTTTTTTTTTTTAAAGAATTTTTTATTTATACATACAAGCTGGGGTACAGGCCAGAGGCGTGGGGCGGCGAGAGGGTTCACCAGAGACAGAGTGGGGAGCAGAAGAGGCAGATCAGAAATACACTGCTGAGGGGAGCAGCGGGCGAGGCAGGAGAGGTCTGCCGCACCATGTGGGATTCTCCCCAGCGGGGCGTCGAACTCGCATCACTGCTCATGACAGCTCCACAGCGCAGCGCTCAACCGCTGCGCCACTGGGGAGGCCCGCGATTATACTCCTTGCCGTCGCACGACACCGCTTAACCACTCGCTCCTCACCCCCCTGACAGTGCATGAGGACCTACTTTGTGCCAAGCACTGGGGCTGGGGTGGGTGGGGTGGTTGCTGTAGTGAAGAAAAATCTCTGTCTTCCTGGTTGACAATCGACTGAGAGACCATCAGCAACCGCCAGTGTGTAACCTTAAGCCAGGTCTTTACTGCTATGGAGGAGGCGACGTGGAGCAAAGGGGTGGAGGATGAGGGGGCTCCTTTGGAAAGAGGATGGGGGGGAGACCATCGCACTGCCTGAGGGGCCTGTGCAAGGGGCACAGGGTGGGCTACAGCAGTGTGCACAGGGGGTGATCTGTGGGGGACACAGCGGGGTACAGGGGTGTCCGGGGCTCCCTGTAGCCACTCCGATGCTGCCCAGCCAGCTGCTTTCCTGGGAGCTGCTCCAAGAGGACGCCACCCCGAGCATCTCTGCACACCCAGGGCAGGAGCCCAAAGAGACTGGAAAGATTTGTTGACTTTCCTCCCATAAACAAGCCCAGATGGGGGCTTCTTTCTGGTGTGGGGGAAGGGTGGGGAAGTAGGGGCCCAAGTGAGCAGCCGCAGGAGGCCAGGATCGGAAGCTGGGGGTGGGGGGTGTCTGCGGGGGAGCTGGCTGGTCTTTCTGCCCTAAATAGGCAGGGCTGGCCCTCCAGGCCCCTCCTCCTCCCTCCTCCCTCCTGCGGTCCAGACAAGCTGCTTTTGTCTGAGAGTCAACCGTCAGCCTGAGGCTGCTGCCACCTCTGGCCTCACCCGAGACCCATGTGAGAATCTTCTTGGCTCTGAACTTGTTTTCCCAAATGGGGTTACGTCCTAGAGTCTTGGAGACCCCCTCTGTGCTGTTTCAGCCTGGACCCTCACCCTCAATCACTATGACTCAAAAAGTGATTTCACCTTCATTTATTCACACCCGATAAGGAGTGGCTCCTGCAGCAAAAAGGACCCAGGTAGACTCAACAGGAACTTCTCATGGGCATGAGAGGTGGTGACAGGCACCAGGGGCTTCTGGGAGGGAATGGAAGACAGGAACCCCTGGGGTTCACTGCTGCAGTAGCACTCAGGCTAGACTCACGGAAGGACTTTGCAGCAGGCAAGGGGGCTTTTGCGGGGAGGAGCAAAGGTTTTTATGAGTCGTGGTTTGCCTATCTTGAACCATTTCAGGGTGCCACTCCGCAGCAGGGAGGCCATAAAGCCTTGTCAAAGAACTTTCTCCTGGTAATAAGGGGCGGTGGGGAAGACAGAAGCGTCTGAGAAGGGAAGGTCTAGGCCGTGCCCCACCATGGCTAAGGGATCTGCCAGGTCCTGGCCACCGACTTTGTAGCAGAGAACGACCTCTGCCAAGGAAGACCTGCAGTTAGATCAAAGAAGGACATTTATAGGGGTTAAGGGACCAAGGGCACAGCTGGGAGGCACAGCTGGTGGTGAGGGGCAAGGGGTTGGACGTTCTGAGGCCGGAAGGAAACGAGGTGGCTGTAGCATGAGAAAGCAGAAAGACTTTTTTTTAAAAAAAAAGATTGATTTATTTATGCATATAAACTGGGGTGCAGGCCAGAGGTGTGGGGGGTGAGAGGATTCACCAGAGACAGAGTGGGGAGCAGAACAGGCAGATCAACCGAAGTACACTGCTGAGGGGAGCAGCAGGCAGACAGGTGAGGTCTGCTGTGCCATGTGGGAAACTCCCTGGCCGGGGATCGAACTGGATCGAACTCGTGCTGCAGTGGCTCTGGGCAGCCCCATATTGCTGTGCTCAATCCGTTGCTCCACCGGGGAGGCCCCCAGAAAGACTTTCTTATGGGGACAAAGGGACAAAAATCTTAAGGGAGATCCTGGGTTCTGCTTCTTGAAATCTGAGCATCGCTGCCAAGGTGAAACTCTGCCCATGAGCTCCTGGAATAGGGGACCAGTGGGCAGAGGACTGGGGGGCCTTCTGACCAGCCTGCTCTCCCCATGCCCTCAGGAGGCCTTGCCCGGGCTCATCTGGGATCTGGGCCAGCAGCTGGGAGACCTGAGCCTGGAGTCTGGGGGCCTGGAACAGGAAAGCGGGCGCAGCTCTGGTGAGCACCGGGAGAGGGAGCGGGGCCTCCCTGGGACACCTCAATCTCCCTATCCCCCATCTCTCAGGTTCCCCCGTTTCTACCTCTTGTTCTCCTCCTTTCCCCACCCCGCATTCCCCTTCCAGCCTCCCTGATTGTGTCTCCCCTTCTCCCTGGAATGCAGGCTTCTATGAAGACCCCAGCTCCACGGGAGGCCCAGACTCACCACCCTTGACCTTCTGTGGGGACAGTGGCTTCTCCGGATCTGGCTCCTATGGACGCCTGGGTCCCTCTGAGCCCCGGGGCATCTATGCGAGCGAGAGGCCCAAGTCCCTAGGTAAGGTGGGTGGGGTTGGGGCCCTGAGAGCCAGAAAATGGACAGTAAGAGGATGCTTTTGATACCTACTTGGATTTGAATCCTGGCCGTGACCTTCCCTTTCTGTGTGATTTCGAGCACGTGTCTTCCGTCTGGGCCTCTGTTTCTCCATCAGTTAAAATGGGATCAGTCTTAGCACCCAGCTCACAGGGAAGCTCTGGGTACGAGGTGGACCACTGCCCAGGGCACTGGACGTGGCCTCTTACAGACCTGCTCAGTGGCAGGAACTACTGTTCCTGTACAAGTACATTTAGAGCCCCTGCTGCTTCGCACTCGCTATGCAGGGAGGGACACAGCCGTGCATGCATCCCTGTGGTGGAGGAGTTGCCATTCCAGTGGGAGACTTAGTTACTACAGGTGCTAAATAAGTACAATATGTAGGGTATTAGATACGTGTATGATGAAAAGCTGGGAACGGGAAGAGGGAGTGTGCCTTGGAATTGGAGGGATAATTGCAATTTTAGAAACTGGGAGGATAATACTGAGTCTGTGACATTTGAGTGACTTCCCGTAGCAAGGACATGGGCCAAGTGGCTGTCCTGAGGGAGGAGCTGTCCAGGCAGCAGGAACAGCAAGTGCAAAGGCCCTGAGGCCACAGCCTCCTAGTGTGTGCATCTAGGAGACCTATAAATACAGAAAGAGGTTAGAGACGGTACTGAGAGGCAGGACAGATCCCACATGGTCTTGTAAAGATTTTGTTATGAACCTCAAGTGAGGTAGGGGATAAGAGAGGGGGAGGGGCTCGGTGACGGGGTTGGGGGTGATGAGAGAAAGATGGAACCAGACCCTGCTAGGCTCACCAAGAAAGCGCTCTGAGGGCCTCTCCACTCTCTCCCCTTTTATGCCCCCTCCCCTAGGAGACGCCAGTCCCAGCGCTCCCGAGGTGGTGAGCGCCAGAGCAGCGGTGCCTCGGTCATTCTCAGCGCCCTACCCGACGGCGGCCGGGTCTGCAGGCCCTGAGGCCTGCTCCTCGGCTGAGCGGCGAGCCCGCGCGGGGCCCTTCCTGACGCCCAGCCCCCTGCACGCGGTGGCCCTGCGCAGCCCGAGGCCCTGCGGCCGCCCTCCCGCGGACTCGACGGAGGCACCCGGTACGGGGCGGCCCCTGGACGGCTACATCTCGGCGCTCCTGCGCAGGCGCCGCCGCCTGGGGGCGGGCCAGCCCCGGACCAGCCCCGGGGGCGCGGACGGGGGCCCGCGGCGCCAGAACAGCGTGCGCCAGCGGCCCCCGGACGCGTCCCCGCCCCCCGGAGGCGCGCGGCCCGCGCCGGAGCTCCCGGTGGAGCGCGCAGTGGGCCGTCCCGCCAGCCCGGCTGCCTTGGGCCGCGCCTGGGCCTCGCAGTGGGAGTCGGAGGCGGCCCCCGAGCCCCCCGCGCCGCCCGCGGCCCCCGAGCCCCCCGATAGCCCAGCCGAGGGCCGCTTGGTGAAGGCGCAGTACATCCCGGGCGCGCAGGCCGCCACCCGAGGCCTCCCGGGCCGCGCGGCGCGCCGCAAAGCGCCGCCACTGACCCGCGGCCGCAGCGTGGAGCAGTCCCCACCCCGGGAGCGTCCCCGGGCCGCGGGCCGCCGCGGACGCATGACAGAGGCCTCGGGCCGCCGGGGCTCGCCCAGGGCGCGCAAGGCCGCCCGCTCCCAGTCCGAGACGAGCTTGTTGGGCCGAGCCGCCGCCGCGGTCCCTCCGGGGCCCCCCAAGTACCCCACCGCGGAACGGGAAGAGCCTCGGCCGCCGCGGCCGCGCCGTGGCCCGGCGCCCACGCTCGCGGCCCAGGCTGCGGGGTCCTGCCGCCGCTGGCGCTCCACCGCCGAGATCGACGCTTCGGACGGGCGTCGCGGTCGTCCCCGCGCCCCCTCCGCGCGAGGCCCGGGGCCGGGCCCATCCCCGTCGGCGCCTCAGCGCCGGCTGCTCTACGGCTGCGCCGGCAGCGACTCCGAGTGCTCGACGGGGCGCCTGGGGCCCCTTGGACGCCGGGGCCCGACCGGCGGCGTCGCGGGCGGCTACGGGGAGAGTGAATCGAGCGCCAGCGAGGGAGAGTCGCCCGCCTTCAGCTCCGCATCCAGCGACTCAGACGGCAGCGGCGGCCTGGTGTGGCCCCAGCAGCTGGTGGCGGCCACGGCGGCCTCCGGCCCAGCGGGCGGTGCAGGTGGAGGGGCGCCCGCGGGCCCCGCGAAAGTCTTTGTGAAGATCAAAGCTTCCCACGCGCTCAAGAAAAAGATACTGCGTTTCCGTTCGGGTTCTCTCAAGGTCATGACTACAGTGTGAGTTTCGGGGGTTTGCGTGGGCTGCCCCTTCATGGCCTCTGCACCATCACACTCCCACTCACTGACCCTCCACACCTCCCTTCCAAAGACCACCATTTTCTCTGTTTCCAAAGACCTTTCCTCACTCCCCCCAACCACATAGTCTTGGTTGAAAAGGCTCCCCTCCACCACTGGGAGGAATGGGGGAGAAGCCTTGTTTGACCCAGTTCAGCTGCCTGCTCTGCAGCTGCTGGGCAAGAAACTTCCCTTTCTCTGGGCCTCACTTTCCTCATCTGTACTATGGGTGTACTATGGTATGCAGAAGGGGTAATTCGGTTCGAATTTCCCCATTTTAGTTTAGACACTTAGACTGTTCCCCTTCACCTCTCTCACTGAGGCCTCTTATTCCCCCATCTATGCCCAGATATGCCCCCTTCATTCACAAAGTGCCCCCCTACACATCCCTAGACCCCTAGGATATCCCCTTGGCGCCCAGGTTGGAGACTGTCTGACCCAGATGGTGCCTGCAGAGTGCCCTGGGAAGGGAAGGAGCCCTGACTTTGGGGTTTTGAGGGTCAAATAGGAGTTGGTAACACCAGAGAAGACTCTTTCACCTCTGTCCTTGGACAATGATGGAGGATTAGGAGGTCAAAGAGGGGAAGGAAGATGGCTTCTATCTCGTGGCTCCCCCTGTGAGAGTTTGGGAGGAGCCCAGGATGACCCTCAGCTGTTCTAATCCAGTCTTTTCTTTTTTTAAATTAGTGTATTTATTATGACGATGATGACTCCCTGGTGCACAGGGGAGCCAGATTCTGTGTGTTTCTCTAACCTCTTTGTAAATAAATGCACAATGTTACACACGTGGCAGATTCTCCTCCTGTAGTAAAATGGGGAAAATACTTTTGCTTTGGCGCAAGCTTTATTGAGCAACTACTGATTGCTTTGGATATAGCAGTGCCCAGAACCAGATGGCAGATCCCAGGGTTGGTCTCAATATCATTTCCCTACCAGTGGCTATTTTACTTTAATGACTCTGACCTGTGGTGACGTTTCAATGGTCATTAAATATTGCTTCATAAATATGAAAACAATATAGGTAAGGGAGAGCCCCTAAGTCTCCTCTCTCAGAAGTCATCACAGTAATCCTTGTATGTTTTTCTCTTTGTATTTGCACATATATATGGAACTCTCAGTATATATGTCCATATACATATAGTATATGTAAGGCTATATGTAAGGCTATACATTTACGTAAATTCAGCTACATGTATGCATTGTTTATCAATTTTTGTTTTTGTGTTTAAGTCATCTGTGCCAGGAGATTTCTTTATGGGAAGGATTTTAATTAAGAATTTAATTTCTTGGGGCCTCCCTGGTGGCACAGCGGTTGAGTGCTGCGCTGTGGAGCTGTCGGCAGCGCGCAATGCGAGTTCGACTCCCAGCCGGGGAGATTCCCACGTGGTGCGGCAGACCTCTCCTGCCTCGCCCGCTGCTACCCTCAGCAGTGATATTTCTGACCTGCCTGTTCTGCTCCCGCTCTGTCTCTGGTGAACCCTCTCACCGCCCCATGCCTCTGGCCTGTACCCCAGCTTGTATGTATAAATAAATTTTAAAAAAAAGAATTTAATTTCTTTGATGATTACAGTACTGCTTAGCTTTTTAATTTCTTTCTGTGTCAGTTTTACTAAGTAGTATTCATCTAGGAACCTACCCATTTCCTTTAAAGATTTATTTTTATTTATTTATGCATACAAGAACTGGGGTGTAGGGCTTCCCTGGTGGCGCAGCAGTTAAGTGCTGCACTGTGAGCAGCGACTGGAGTTTCAAGCTTTCAAGCCCGCTGGGGAGATTCCCACGTGGCGCGGCAGACTTCTCCTGCCTCACCCGCTGCTCCCCTCAGCAGTGTATTTCCAGCAGTCTGCCTGTTCTGCTCCCCACTCTGTCTCTGGTGAACCCTCTCACTGCCCCACAGCTCTGGCCTGTACCCCAGCATGCATGCATAAATAAATACATCTTTAAAAATAAAAGAACTGGGGTGTAGGCCAGAAGGGAGGGGTGAGAGGATTCACAAGAGACAGATGGGGGAGCAGAACAGATGGATCCACTGAACTACAATGCTGAGGGGAGCAGGGGGTGAGACAGGAGAGGTCTGCTGCACCATGTGGGTCAGCTCCCTGGCCGGGGATAGAACTCATGCTGCAGTGGCTGCTGATAGTTTCACAGTGCTGAGACTTAACCTCTTGTGCCAACAGGGAGGCCTCCATAACCTAACTTTTTCTGGTCAGCTTTTCAGTCTGCACTTATGGGCCTTGTTACAGTAATGTCCTCTGCTTGCCTCATTGTGTATATGTGTCCGTGTTTCCGTAAGATCTGCTCCTAGCGGGCCTCCCCGGTGGCGCAGCGGTTAAGCGCTGCGCTGTGGAGCTGTCGGCAGTGGCGACGTGAGTTCGACGCCTGGCCAGGGAGATTCCCACATGGCGCGGCAGACCTCCTGCCTCGCCCGCTGCTCCCCTTAGCAGTGTATTTCCGTTGATCTGCCTGTTCTGCTCCCTACTCTGTCTCTGGTGAACCCTCTCGCCGCCCCACGCCTCTGGCCTGTACCCCAGCTTAAAAAAAAAAAAAGATCTGCTCCTAGAAATAGAACTGCTTGGTCATAGCATGCTCATTTAAAAATGTTCAGTGAGCAGTGCCGCGCTTCCCTCCACTGAGTCTCCTCAACTGACATTTCCAACAGCGGTTTTTGAGATGTCCATCTTTCTACCCCTTCCCAAGCAGCAGATGCTATCAATCATTTTCACTTTGCTGACTGGCCTACTTGTATTTATTCTCTGAATTGCCTGTTTCTCACCCTTTGCCCATTTTTCTATTGGTTAAACCCAATAATTGTACTTAACGTCATGGGTGGGTAAATAGAGGCTCAGAGGGGCCATTCCTTACCCTGGTCACACAGCATGAGAGATCTACAATTCAGACCCAGCATCCACCTGACCCCACAATTTGAGGAACTTGTATTTGTTGCTGCTTTGATGTCAGCACCCACATGGGTGGGTCCACCTGTCTGTCCCCTGAGTTCTGAGAGGGCAGAAGGCCATGACCGATGTGATCTTGTCTCTCCAACACCTAGTCAGGCCCTGGGGGAAACAGCAAGAGAGAAAAAAAAAGGCTCTGCCTTTTGGAGCTTCATGTGGGGGTGTGTGTGTGTATAAATATATACAGTTGACCCTTGAGGGATGGGGTGAGGAGTAGTGTAATGGGCGTCCACCCCCTAGTGGTGAAAAATCTTTTTTAAACATTTATTTATTTATGCATACAAGAGCTGGGTGTAGACCAGAGGTGTGGAGAGGCGGGGTAAGAGGATTCACCAGAGACGAGTGCAGAGCAGAACAGGCATATCACTGAAGTACACTGCTGAGGGGAGCAGCGGGCGAGGCAGGAGAGGTCTGCCGCCCCATGTGGGATTCTCCCTGGCTGGGGCTCGAACTTGTGCTGCAGTGGCTGTGGATAGCTTCATAGTGTGGAGACATAACCCCTTGTGCCACCAGGGAGGCCCAAATCTTAATATAACTTTTGACTCACCAAAATTTGAGGTACAGTCGGTCCCTTGTATACCATGGGGGTTTGGGGTCAGGACATGAGGGATACCGAAGTCTCTGGATGCTCAAGTCCCGCTCCACATTGGGGATTCAAACCAATCCCATTAGATTAAAAAACCAAAAAACCTCCAGTAAATTGATCCACATTGAGCTGCATTTCCTTCAGAGCAACAATAAATGCAAGGGATTTTTTCAGTTTTGCCAGTAGAGGCCATTGCTTGTCAGTCTCTTGGGAATGTTTACCCATCTCCGTTCCAGAATAGAGACAACTGAAGCCAGAAAGGAGAAGGGACTCTCGCTGAAAATTGTCAGGATGGTTGCAGTATGAATGGAGGGTCTCCCTCCCTTTAAGATGTTAGTGCTTACTCATAGAGAATGAGATATTACATGGGGGGGGCTCTATTGTCAGCTTGTGATTTCTGTTGACTCATTTCATCTTCACAGCAGGAGCTCGCTATTGTTATGGTGCTGAGGAAACTGAGGCACAGAGCAATAAAGTAACTTACCTGGAGCTAATAAGTTGCAAAGGCATAATTTAAGAACCGATCTGCTAGATGCATTTTTTTCCAGAGGAGACACTCAAGGGCTGGTCCCAGGGATAGGACCTGAGGGAGGGGGTGTTGACACAATAAATTAATTCTGTAATTGCTAAAAGGTGATAAGGACTGTAGGGAAAAACTGAGAGAGACATGAGGGAATCAGGTGGGATGAAGAAGCAGAGGAGTTTGTGATTTTCAGTAGAGACAAGGTTGGTCCGATTGAAAGGGTTGAAAGGGTGGCATTTGAACAGCGACCTAAAGTTGGTGAGGCTTGTGGATGTCTTGGGGAAGAACACCCCAGGCCAAGAGATCAGTCTGGGCAGAAAACAGTGTCTGGTGGCAAGTTGGAAAAATAGGAGTGGTCGGGGTGGAGGAATGGGAGTGGGGGTTGGAGGGGAGCTCTAAGGACAGACAATGGTAGGGATCCCATCCTGTGGGGGCTCGTGGATCATGTGAGGATTTTGTTTTTTACCAAATGGCTTTTCCAAGAGAGGAGAAAGTCATGGAAATTTTCTCAGCAGAAGGACTTAGGTTTTATTGTGGGTTATTTTGGGGGGTGGGGGTGGGTTGAAGATGGAGTTCATGGGATTCGTTGCTCTGTTGAGAGAGAATTCACATACCATGAAATACACCCATATAGAGAGTCAAGACTTTTAGTACAGTCACAGATCTGGGCAGCTATCACCACAAACAATTTCAGAACATATCCATCGCCCCCAGAAGAAATGGCACCCTTTCACTGCCCTCCTGCACTCTCCCCAGCCCCTGGCAATCACAAAGCGATTTTTGTCTCTGCAGATTTGCCTGTTCAGAATCTATCAATCTGTGGTCATTTGTGACCAGCTTCTTTCACTTAGAAGTGTTTCCAATGTTCATGTATGTTGTAGCTGTGTGGAAACTTCATTTCTTTTTATGGTCAAAGGATATCCCATTGTCTGCGGAGACCACGGGTAGTTTCCCCACCAGTTGATGAACATGGGGGGTTGTTTCCACATTGGATCTATTATGAATAATGCTGCAAAGAACATTCGAACATCGGTCTACATGTTTCCGCGTGGACGTGGGTTTTCCTTTTGCTTAGATACCTGGCAGTGGAATTGCTGGGTCAGAGGGTAACTCGGTAACTCTGTGAGGAAGTGCCAGTGTTTTCTAAAATGGCTGCACCAGCCTACATTCCCACCAGCGGGTAGGAGGTTCCAGTTTCTCCACATCCTCGCAGGCATGTGCTTTTGTCTGGGGACTGCCTTTCAGACGGGGTCCTGCTGTGTGGGGCACAGGCTGAGGGAGACGTGGTAAAAGCCGGCGCCCAGTGCCCAGGGGCTGCAGCATTGCGCCCTGGAGGGGCAACAGCGGTGGAGAGAAGAGGCTGGATGGTGGAGAGACTTTGAAATGGCGTTAATGGGAGTCGTTAGATCAGTTGTGGGCTGGGAGTCAAGAATGACCCCAAAGATTTGCCACCAACAGAGATGGGTAAGACAATAGTAAGAGTGGATCTGGCAGTTGGGATCGGAAGCTCGGTTTGGAGGGCACTGAGTTTGAGGTACCTGGAAACATCTAGGTGGAAAGATTCAGCAGGGACTGGGTAGTCCAGCCCAGGACGACTGTGGGCGTGCATGGCCCATTTCTTGAAGAGGAAAAGCTTGGACTGATCCCGAAGGCAGGGTCTCAGTTTCCCCCTCCAAAAAACGGGGACAATAAGCACTGACTAGGAGGTTGCCATGAGGCTGGACGAACTCTGCAGTACAGGGCAGGATCTCACACCTGGAAACGAACGACATGCGTTGCACGAAAAGAAGACATAAGTCCGCAGCTCAGCAGAGGAATGGAGGTCACGCTCAGTTCAGGTGGCCCGTCCGTCCGTCCCCCCTCCACCTCTCCTCAACCTCTGGCCGCAGTCGGAGAAGGGGAGGGGAGATTGGGTCATCCCCTCCCCCCAACCCCCCCGTGCCGTACCCCCAGCTTGAAGCTGGGTTTGCTCCTACTGATGGAGGCCGGTTGCTGGAGACACCAAAGCTCGGCGCAAGCCCAGGCCCCTCCCCGGCGCCGGCCGACCCCACTAAGGCGGGGCACGGGGGCGCCCTGGCTCCCCTCCCCCCTTCCGCAGCCGGGCCCGGGGCCTTGGCATGTCCGGCGCGCCTGATGCTTTCCAGATGTGAGCCTGATTCTCCTCCCCCACCTGGCCCCATTGCTCCCGCGGGTAAGGGGTGGGGGGTGGGGAGCCAGGGTCCGATACCGCCCCCCATCACTTCGCTTCCAAGAACCTGGGCTTGCGTCGCCTCCCCTCCCGTCTCGCTTCCCAGCGGAGGACATCAAAACCGAGTCGGGATAGGCCGACTGCGGTAGAGACACCCCTCCGCTCCCCGCCCACCCCTCCCAGCGCTCCCGCCTCCGCCCCGCCCCCGGCGGTCCTGGGTGGCCGCGTCAGGACCTTGCCCCAAACCCGCCCTCAGACCACGCCCCGTATGGGCCGCGCCCCACGCCCGGCCACAACACGCCCCTGACAGCCGTCTCCACGCCCCTTCGAACGCCCGCGGCCCCGCCCCTGCGGGCCCCGCCTCCGCTGCGCGGTCCCGGGTGGAAGGCGCGGACGCGTCTGCCTCGGCCCGCTGGGCTCTTGTCTCCGCGTGTGCGTTTCCCGGCCCGTCTCTCACTTTCCGCCTGTGTGTCTCTCCCGTGCCCTCCATGTCTCTGGTGTCCCCGTGCTCCCTGCGCTCCTCTGCCTGTCTCTCTCAGGCCCTGGATGTCTCTGCGTGTCTCTCTCTCCCTGCATCTCTCTAGTGCTCTCCTGAATATCTTTGTGATCCGGTCCGTTTTCAGTTTCCTCCCGCTGGTCTCTGGCGTCCTCCACCTTCCCATCTCCGGCTCCCTAGCGGCCCGCGGGGGCGCTCTGCCCTCCCTGCTGTCGCCGCCTCCTACGGCTCTGCGGGCCGCGGGCGCCCCCATGTGGCCGGCAGGGCTGTCTGGAGAGACCAGAGGACTGACCGCCCCCAAGGACTGGGGGTGTCCTTGGGTGACTGGGGGCCAGGGGATGGCGTGTGACACGGAGAGATTGTGTGAGTGCATACAACTGTGAGAGTGTGTGTGGCCAAAACCAAACTTTGCTCCACAACCAGAGAGTGGGTGTGACTGCAAAAGCTTTAGGCGCAGAGTTTGTGTGCGGCTGTGCCTGTGAAGACAGAGACGCCCGTGGGTGGCTGTGTGTGACACCGAGGCTGTAGGCGACTGAGATGCCACTGGGGTACCGCCTGTGACATCGAGAGACCATATGTGAGGGCGAGAGATTGGTATGACAGCGTGGAACATGGCGAGGACACAAGCACTGTGCGTGTCACACGGGTGGACGGTGTGGGAGAGGGGAGACGGGGTAATTCACCAAGAGATGGCGTGAGAAGGCAGCTCGGCCCTGGGGGGCGGGGCGTGACAGAGAGGCCATGTGAGTGTGAGCTACTCTGAAGAACCGTGAGAATCCTGTGGGTGACCATGTTGCGATGTTATCAGTGTGTGTGACTGCTGTGTGTGAGACTGAGTGAGGCTCATGGAGATAGTGAGCGTGAGTGTGTGTGACACTGCATGGGATTCTGGGGCTTGCTGACTCATCATGTGTGACTATGGGAGACCAAGGGATGGTGTGGCCGGGCAGGGACAGAACCAGTTCAAGTGAGGTTGTGCAAGAATGAGTGTGCCTGTGTGTGTGAGTCACTGTGGATCTGACTTGTGTTCTTGTGTCCTGCTCTGAAATGTCGTGTGACAGTGCTGGACAAAGAGGCTGTCTAAGAATGTCACCATGTAGGTCGCTGTCAAGTGTGTGTGACTGGTCGGGTGTGAGACAGAGAAGTTCACTGTTCATGAATGTGTGTGATGTGTTGAGAGACTGACACAGTGCAGAACAGCGTTTGTCCCCTTGACACCCTGCGATGGTCTCCCTGGCTGGGCGAGAGGCCACACTGTGAAGAGAGGGGACTGTGTGTGGCGTTTCCAGAGCCCATGTGACTGGCGCTGCGGGAGCGTGGAGTGCAGGGTGTTCGCGAGGCGTGTGGCCACACTGTGACACTGCGGGGCTGTGTTTCCATGTGAGGGACAGAGCATGAGCCTGCGTGCTGAGCGGGGTCATCTGTGCTGGGGGGACACAGTGCCGGTGACAGGGTGGGGGAGCGTGTGATGGAGTGAGAGGTGCTGGGGGCACCGAGGCGTTTGTGTGGCTGTGGAATAAAGGCAGCGGGCGTGGGCACACCTGAGAGACTCGTCCTGCCTGTGTGAGAGACAGAGACAGAGATCTGGGAGCGCGCTAGAGAGAGCCACAGAGAACCAGGGCAGCAGAGACACGGGATCAAGGCCCAGACAGACGACGGGGGGCGGAGGGGGGACAGACAGACCCGGCGTGGAGAGAGGACCCAGGGAGACAGCCCCAGCAGGCCAGGGCGGCAGGAGGGTGGTGGCAGAGCAGGAGGAGGCGGGTCCGCAGGGGCTGAGCCCCAGGGGAGGGGGCGGGGCTTGGGGGGACCCAGATGCTGCCACCCAGCCTCTGCCACCCTCCTGCCATCCCAGCCCAGCCAGCAACAGGTAGGAAGCTTCCGCCCTGGCCCTAACAGCTTGTTCCTCTGCCCCATTCCCTGAGTCCGCCTGCCCAGGAACCAGTGAGCGAGTGAGTGAGTGAGTGAGTGGGTGACTTTATGCTCCCACCAGCCTGTCTGCGCTGTCCCCCCATTTGCTCTCCTTTGCCACTCCATCTCTCCCCAGTCCCTCCGTCTCCCTCTGCGTGTCCCTGTCCCTGTCTCTCTCCTCTGTCCCTTTCTCCCCTCAGTGCCCCCTCCCCCTCCATCACGGGGTCTTTTCCTCTATCCCCCTCTGTCCCTCTCCATCCTCTCCCAGCCCCATGGCTGCACCCCCCCATCTCCCCTCTGTGTCCGTGCCCCCTCCGTGCCTCTCTCACCTGTCACTCTGTACCTCCCTCTAACCCCTTTTTTAGCCCCTACTCTCTCGATTCTCCATCACTTTATTCCTCCCCAAACACTCTATCCTTCCTCAGGCTCATCCGCTGACCCCCTCCTGTGCCTCAGTCTCTCCCCCTGCCTCTCCCTCTGTCCCTCTCTCCATCCTCTCCACCTCGCCTTGCTGTCTTGACTGGGTCGCCCCCCCCTCTGGCTGCTAATGAGCATAGGAGGCTTTGAGGTGGCCAGGGCTGGGGTGGGGGCTCCCAGAGGGGGGCAGAGGGGGCAGCTGCTGCTGAGGCCCTAATGAGGCCCCCTCTGCGCCCCTCCCGCAGCGATCTTAATTCCTTGCTCTCCCCAGAGCCACCACTAATTGGCCTGAGGAGGGCCCCCTCCTGGCGCATGCTCTTTCCCAGGGGCGGGGGGGGGGGGGGGGCAAGGACACCTGGATCCTGACCCAGCACCTGTGGCCCTGTCCTTCTGTCCCTCCCTCCACCTGCCTGGCAGTCTCCCATCTGTGCCTCCCTCCCGCGCCCCCTCCCTCTCCCTCCTTCCTCCACCTGCCCCATCTGTGCGCCCCTCCATTCCTGCTCTTACCGTCTCCTCTGTTGGTCTGTCCCTGTCTTGGCTGCTTCTCGGTCCCCCCTCTGCGCTGCTCTTCAGCCCTCCCCTTTTCCTCTGTTTCCCTGTCCCCCTCTCCACCTGACTCTGGGCACCCCGTTTGCACGCCCTTTCACCAACGTTACTGCGCCCCAACACCGGCCTGTTACCGGGTTCCCCCACGACCACCACTTGCCTAAGGACCCAGATTTGCCCTGGCCTATCCCCTTGGCCCCTACTCCGGTCCAGCTTTTAACCCCTTCACCGCCGCAGGCATGTCCAACAACATGGCCAAGATCGCGGAGGCCCGAAAGACCGTGGAGCAGTTGAAGCTGGAGGTGAACATCGACCGCATGAAGGTGCTGAGTCGGGCTGGGGAGGAAGGCGGGGGCTTCGGGGCCGGGCCCTGGCTGGGGTTGGGCGCGGATCTGAGCCGCCGTGGGACGATCCCGTCGGAACAGGACTGGACCCCTGAGCCGGACGGGCCACTGACTGGGGACCCGGACTGATACGGGGCGGGGCCACACTGGGGCGGGGCCTTGAGTGGGCGTGGCCTTTGGGCGGAGCGGGGCGTGGACAGCGCCACCTCGCCGCCCGCAGGTGTCACAGGCCGCCGCCGAACTCCTGGCCTTCTGCGAAACGCATGCCAAAGACGACCCGCTGGTGACCCCGGTGCCCGCCGCAGAGAACCCCTTCCGTGACAAGCGCCTCTTTTGCGTCCTGCTCTGAGCCCTCCCGACAGTTTACCCTCCCCCGCCAAAGTAAGAACCCAATAAATGTGGTGACTGTGGTGGTGGCTGTGCTTTCGGGGAAACTGAGTCAGACGCAGAACTTGAGGCCAGTGTGTGCCTTTTCATTATTTCTGAGTGTGTGTGGAGTGTGAGGGGTGGGGATGAGAATATGTGGGTTGCATGGGTGCCCAGCAGGCTGGGGGGGCAATGAACGCTCTGCTGCCGACACTGATCACCACCGAGCACCCCCTGATCCTGGCTACTGCTCGGATACCCATTTTACAGATGGGAAACTGACCAGAGGTCGTCCCTTACTGAAAGTCACACCGTTAGGAGGTAATGGGGTGAAGGCTGAGGACTCTGGTGACCCCTGCGCCCATCAGACTGGCCTTTCTCCTCTCCTTTCCTGAGTGGGGCGTTCTTAGGAACCCCGGTGCACCTCACCCTTCTCATGGCCGAATAGCTCCACCTGCTTTCCCCAAATCTGGCTAGCCCCTACCCCCCACCCCCATCTCCGTCCTTAAGCTCTGAACTCGATTCATCTACCCGCTCATCCACTCATTCTTCCACGCACGCCCTGGCCATTTGCTCCGTGGTGGGCCCTGTGCTGGTGAACCTGGGGCTTGGCTGTGACCGAGACAGCCGTGACCCTGAACTTCTGGGGCTCAGAATCCAGTGAGAGACACAGACCTGCCCCCAGACAGATGACCCAAAGTGGGCAAGACTGAGTCAGGCAGCCCAGAGGGAGCATCTGACTCAACTTGGGGAAGAGGAAGGGCTTCCAGAAGGAGGGAGCCTCCCAGCGGGGACGCGGCGGTAATTAAACTCGGGACCTGGGCAGAGAAAAGCGTGGCTGGAGGAAAGGGGGAGGAGACAAACTGAAGTGTACACTCCTCTCTTTGACATTATTTCCATGTTCTGGGGACACTGACAGGCCTGATTCCTGCCCTGTGTTCCCCAGGTCACACGTTGGTGGCCCATGGGCCAGATACACTCTATACTGACAGCCGATTTAAAGTTTGAAATGTTGTTGACTCGGTTGTCAGATTGAAAAACTGGGAGTACTTCTCATAGAAGTCTATCTCGCTGGTTTCTCCTGAATTGGAAGGTCCGGCAACCGCAGGCTGGCACAGCCCCACAGGTTGGTCATAGGTTATGAATGGGATCTGGGCTTGGCAGCTCGCCAAATTCCCCACCATGCCCTATTGCTTCCTGGTTAAGGGGACTGAGAGCCAAATGCTTTTTATCATGCAGACCGGGTCAGGGCTTCTTTCAGTGAACTGAAGAGAAAGGCGGAACGTCTTAGTGTCTCTTTTGAGAATGGGGAAGTGCAAACTGGATAAGCTGTGGGTTTGGGTATTTCTTTTTTTTTTTTTTTTTTTATTTATGCAGCTTTGGGGTGCAGGCCAGAGGTGTGGGGTGGTAAGAGGATTCACCAGAGACAGAGTGGGGAGCAGAACAGGCAGATCAACTGAAGTACACTGCTGAGGGGAGCAGCGGGCGAGGCAGGAGAGGTCTGCTGTGCCATGTGGGAAGCTCCCTGGCTGGGATCGAACTCGTGCTGCAATGGCTCTGGATAGCTTCATAGTGCTGAGACTTTAACCCTGCGCAGCTAGGGAGGCCCTGGTCAATTATTTCTCCTGGTTGGCCGGAGGACCAGTGTGTGAACCCCTCCCCTGTCCTCAACCTCCATCTTATGCTACCCAACTTGGGACTGACAGGGATTGGACCTCAGGATCTGGATGGAGACTGCTCAGTTCACTCACAGCCTCAGAGAGGGGGCTGTTCACACATCTGGCAAGTGCTCCATTATTCACATTGGATTAGGGTCCCCTGGGCCCCAATTCTGAGCTTCCTGGTGGATTGAGGCAGAAGCGACTGTAATTACATCTCCCTCCTGCCTCCCACCTCTCAGCGGCTCCGGCCTGGTTGCATCATGTCTGGGGAAGCCCCGGGGGAGATAGGGGACAGAGCAAGCCAAGGATGATCTGGAGTGGGAGGTAGAGGGAGGAGATATACTGGAGAGAAGTTGCCAGAAGAATTGCAGAATTTCACAGATCCAGCATCTTCGTAGCTCAGAATCTGAGATGAGAAGGAACCTAGGATCCCAGGACCCAGCGGTCTGGAATTCTGAAGACTTTAGGTCTTGTGGGCCCAGGGTGCTGGGGGCAGGGTGCTGGGGTCTTGCCACCGTTGCCCCACTAGGATGCCAGAGCTCAGCACCTCAGGAGTGTGTGAATTTCTCGTACCTGCTCTGTAGGGATTTGGACCCTTCTAGACTTGGGATCTTGGAACTGTGCTGTGTGCGGATCCTTCCTCTTTGAGCTCTAGTACCTGGGGATGGGAGCAAGAGTACTGGCTGGCCCGGTGGGGAGAGAGCAGGCCGGTGGAGATGGCTGCCGGGAGGAGAGGGGTGGATGAGCCCGCACCCAGCTGCTGAGGCTGGCAGGGAGAAGCCAGAGGGACCTGGCAGGTCCTGGTGGTCAGACTCTGGGCCTGCAAGCCTGGGTAATCTCGTTAGCTGGTTTGACTGCAGCAAGGGCTTCTGGTGACTGGCTGCTCTTTCCTGTCACCTGCAGCTATGAGGTCAGCTTCGGGGTCAGGGGTCAAAATCAGGTCAAGAGACAGAAACATAAAGGCCTGGGGAAGTGCTTGTTCCCCATAGTGCCCTCTCACTAAACCCCAAAACTCTTCCCCATCCAGCTTCCTGCCCTCTGTGCAGTGCAGTGCTTGGCAGCCTGGGGCGCTGGGGTAGCCACAGCCATCACTTTCTGGGAGTCTTCTTTCACAAACCCTGTCTCACTTAACTTTCACATGGCCTCCAAAGGGATTCAGTTCACCCTCATTCAGGGCATCCCCAGCTGGGGCTTGAGGTTGGAGTTGGAGGAGTCGGTGGATGACTGCTCAGGAGAGACAGGAGGTGTTCAGGGGGGCACTGAAGAATGGAAGTGAGGGTGTCCAGGCAAGGGCAGGGCGGGGTCCCCTGGAGCAGGGGCGGAAGCAGCAACCTGTTGGCTGACAAGGGCCCACTGTGCGTGGAGAAAAGGGCAGAGGGCAGAGAAAAATGGCTCCTGGCTCCACATGGGGCACCTGCAAGGCAGTATCATTTGGGGCAGACACAGCAGCTCTGGCAGCACTGAGGGGGCTCAGGCGGAGGGGCAGACAGGCCCATCTGAGGTGGGGCTGGTCTCTCCCAGGGCCTGGCTAGGAGGCCGGAAACCTGGGAGTGAGATGAGGGTCAGCCTGGGCCAAGCCAGGATTGCGGTTGGGAGCACATCCAAATGCCGGCCTGGGCTGAGGGCTGGGGGCCTGGCCAGCAGGCGTGGGAGAGGACCATCTTGGCCCCATTTCCTGGCCTGCACGGTGCTTGCCCCCATGAGGACACACACCCAGATGGGAGCTTGGGTATGGGATGACTCAGCCAAGGGCCTGCAGTCCAGGCTCCGGTTCCAGCCTTCCTCTCCGTGACTTGTCATGTGCCACCTGGGAACATGACCCTAGCATGCCCTCTGAGCCCCTCTGCCTCCCCAGCCTTTGGCACACTGTTAGTAGGTTGGGGTTTGTTGAATGACTAATAAAAATATCAACATTATTTGAGGGCTTCCTGGAGGCAATTAGAATTTCCTCTAATCTTCACACAACACCCCAACAAGGGCAAGGCAGCCACAGAGGGAGACCATCAAGGCTCAGAGAGGGGCTGTCATTTTCCAGTGTCAGTCACACAGCAGGTGGCTGGTGGGTGGGGGAGTGCCAAATCCCTCATCCTACAAACGCACATGGGGCAGACACAGTTGTAAGAACACACAGGAGCCCACAATCAACACCCCAACAGACATGGACACACAAGTAGATCTTAGACAAAATAGTGGCCACCCACAGCACCCCTTCATTCACCTTGCGGATCGAGTATTCACTTAGCTCACTCGGGACCCCACAATCCCACTCAGACCCACGCAGGAAGCTCACACACCCACAATCCCCAGCTCGCCCCCTCCCACTGTCCATTGCCCTCCCCCAGGCCAGGCAGCACCCAGGATCCCCCTTCCCTGGAGGGGCAGCCATCTCCAGTTGTCTCTGGGCTTTTCTCCCTCCCTCCCTCTGGAGAGGCCTGAGTCCTCTTCCTAATGGAGGGTGGAGGGAAGAGCTGCTCACTGAGCACCCCCAAGCCACCCCTGAGGGGAGCCTCTCACCCCATGGCACCTGGAATCCTTTGTGGCCTCTGCTGTGGGCTTAGCTCATGGGATCTCAGTGGGGCCAGACCCTGGCAGAGGTGGGGCTTCGGGGCCCCCTGAAGGTGAGCAGAGATGTGTCTAGCCCAGGCCCTGGCCCACGGCCCCTCAGGCCCTCCACTCCTAATCCCTCCTAGGTCTGGGGCTGGTCTGGGGTGGCAGGTGGGGACAGGAGACCAGTGGGAGGGAGGCTCCAGGAAGCAGGGCTCCCCCCCACCCCCCGCCCTGCCCCCCGCCCTCCCCGGCTCCCGGCCTCCTACAACTCCCCTGATGCTGAAACAGGACGCGAGCCTGGCAGGCATCATCCCTCATTAATATGATATAACTTCCTGAGTCCCCTTCGGGTTGGTGGGGACTGGAGAGCATTGAGGGAGGGAACCAGGTGACTGGGGGGGTCTGAGACTTGCACACACAGGCTCCCGCAGAGTCGGGTACTAGGGTCACTTGGTATCGCCAGAGCTGGGGTGTCCACCCTGGCGGAAGCAGAGACAGCAGCCGGTGGCCTGTGATAGGGAGGGGGAGGGATCTGGGGGGCCGCTGACCCTGCGGCCACCAGGCCCACGGAGCCAGTCTCGCCCCGTCACGCGGAGGAGGAAGGAGACCCGCCGGCAGCCCCTCCACCCCGGACCCTCGCGCAGCGTGGAGTGGTGGAATTGGCACAGAAGCTCAAGCTGCGTGCTGTGGGCCCTAACAGTTTGCCATCTCTACACTTAGATGGCCTCCCTAAAAAAGAAGGGGTGCCCAAGAGGATCCCCCAAGGCCCACCTGGTGCTCAAGGGTGGGAAGGCTGATAGAGGCCTGGCTCAGGGGGGACAGGGCCGGTGACATGGTGCCGCAGCCACACGGGCAGCTGGGGCACTTGGGGACAGCGGGGAGGGATGAAAGTGCTGGGGGCGCTGGACTCTGGGCGCTGTTTGGGGCCAAAATATTCCTGTACGTCAAGGTCATCTGAGCTTGGCCTGGCTCCTGGGACTGCTGGGGTGAGAAGCAGAGGTGGACCCCAGGCCTGCCCAGTCAAGAGTCAAGACCAGGAGACTTGGGGGAGGGGGCTGCTGGGAGAGCAGGGCCAGGCCCGGGACAGCTCCTGGGCCTGACGTGCCCTCTGGCCGGCCACCTCTTTCCCCAGCCTTCTGGAAGGACTGAATTGTGTCCAGGGAACAGAAATCTCAGTGGTGCCTGGAAAACACTACATCAGGGAGGAATTTCCTGGTCATTTCTCAATCCCTGGGCAAGGTCTAACCCTGGGGCCTGGAGCCCAGAATAGATCCCAGAGGCCACCCCAGATGCCTCCCAGGCTGGTCATTGTGCCCTCGGGGTCCGTTCTGGCCCGGCTGGTGAGCTCCAAACACAGGCTAATGGCTCAGCGACCCTGGGCCCTGGGAGGTGTTGGCAGAGACCTGGGGACCTGGGGGGTGGCAGGTGGCTCAGTGGGTGACGGTGACGGGGCAGAGGACACAGGGAGGGAGGCAGAGGCGGGAGCTGGACTACCGGGGCAGGGGGGACAGAGTGATGGAGCCAGTGAGCCTGGGAAGGGGGCAGGGAGTCAAGGGGCCTCTGGAGAAAGCAGGGGGAGGGAAGGCGGGGCAGAGAGAGGAAATGAAAAAGCCGAGGCGAGCAGGCAAGATGAGTGGGGAGGGAGTGAGGGAGGGAGAAGGGAAGTGGGGAGACGCTGACACACGGGCAGACGACACCCAGCCGGAGCCTGGGAAGGAAAGGAGGGACTGGCAGACACCTCAGAGGTGCGGTGAGGAGGCGCTGGGGAGGCAGCAGTGCAGAGAAGGGGCTGGAGGGCGGAGGGGCAAGGGAGGGGCCGACAGAGACAGCTAGAAGGACCGAGGGACCCAGAGACGGAAGGAGCAGGGAGAGACATAGAAGGAAAGAAACCAAGAGACAGAGAGACTGGCAGAGATAACGAGAGACAGAGAGACAGCAAGAGACAGAGAGAGACCAGGACACGCAGGAGCAGGGGGGCCAGACAGACAGAAGGAAAGAAATCCAGTGGAGAGAAGAGCGGGGCGGCGAGCGAGCAAGAAACAGACCCCCGTGCGGTGCGGGGAGCACCATGGGGAGGATGGAGGCGGGTGTCTGAGCGCCCGGCAGGCCCCCCACCCGCTCCCTGGGGACCCCGTAGTGCAGGCCCAGGCCAGCCGCCAGGGGCCAGGATGGCCGACTCCTGCCGAAACCTCACCTACGTCCGGGACTCGGTGGGCCCGGCCACCAGCACCCTGATGTTCGTGGCGGGCGTGGTGGGCAACGGGCTGGCGCTGGGCATCCTGGGGGCGCGGCGGCGGTCCCGGCCCTCGGCCTTCGCGGTTCTGGTCACCGGGCTGGCGGTCACCGACCTGCTGGGCACGTGCTTCCTGAGCCCGGCGGTGTTCACGGCCTACGCCCGCAACAGCTCGCTGCTGGGCCTGGCCCGCGGCCGGCCGGCCCTGTGCGACGCCTTCGCCTTCGCCATGACCTTCTTCGGCCTGGCCTCCACGCTCATCCTCTTCGCCATGGCCGTGGAGCGCTGCCTGGCGCTCAGCCACCCCTACTTCTACGCCCAGCTGGACGCCCCGCGCCGCGCACGCCTGGCGCTGCCCGCCATCTACGCCTTCTGCGCCCTCTTCTGCTCGCTGCCGCTGCTGGGTTTGGGCCAGCACCAGCAGTACTGCCCGGGCAGCTGGTGCTTCATCCGCCTGCGCTCCGCCGAGCTGGGCGGCTGCGCCTTCTCGCTGGCCTACGCCGGCCTCGTGGCCCTGCTGGTGGCCGCCATCGTCCTCTGCAACGCCTCGGTCACCCTCAGCCTCTGCCGCATGTACCGCCAGCAGAGGCGCCACCAGGGCGCGGCCGCGCCCGGCCCCCGCGCGCGCGAGGACGAGGTGGACCACCTGATCCTGCTGGCCCTCATGACGGGCATCATGGCCGTGTGCTCTCTGCCCCTCACGGTGAGTGCCCCCGGGCGAGGCTTCCTGCCCAGCCGGTCGCGCCCAGCCTCCGGGGAGGTCTCTGACCCCTCGTCTTCCCCTCCCTCGTCTCCACACGCACCCCAACGCCCCCGCTGTTGTGATAATGCCGAGGTCCCCCTTCCTCAAGGACCCGCTCTGTGGCCGCCGGTGCCCAGGGGTGTAGGGACACGCTCAGGAATCTTCCAAACGCCTCAAGCTGCACGAGCGTTTCAAACAGACCCCAGTCCTTGCCGGTCACCATTTTTGCAGACCGAGGGCCGTGTCTACCCGGGGTCCCACAGAGCGAGTCTGGCCCCAGCTCCGGACTCCGCCGCGATCTTCTCCACCCGCCCGCCCCGCCCCGCCCTCGCTCTGCCCTTAATCTGTCAGCCTCGTTTCCTGTGGGGGCTCGATGGGCAGGCGGCTTGGTGCCCGCCGTCATCTTACCTATACTTCAGCCTCCGTTTGTTTCTCTTTCTTTAAAATGCAAGGGCAGGGCTCCCTGGGAAGGAGGTCAAAGCTTTTTGGGGGTGATGGCTGACCCGGAGTCTGGAAGCTGTGGACAGATAGGGCCGGGGGGCCTTCCGCATGCCCACATCTGTCTCCTCCAGGGCCTTAGCTGGTTGTTTCCCGGGACTCTCTCGCCCCGGATGCACTTGTGACTTTTCATCTTATCTTATTTCCTTCCCCTGCTGACAGCCCCCCGCCCACCCCGCCTCCTTCACGCCCGCCAGCAGCAAGTGAGAGCAGGGCAGTAGGGTGGGGTGTGGGGACGGACAAAGCTGGGTGCTGCTTGACACCCTCCCTCTGTCCTCAGATCCGTGGCTTCACCCAGGCCATCGCCCCAGACAGCAGCGAGATGGGGGACCTCCTCGCCTTCCGTTTCAACGCCTTCAACCCCATCCTGGACCCCTGGGTCTTCATCCTCTTCCGCAAGGCTGTCTTCCAGCGGCTCAAGCTCTGGCTCTGCTGCCTCTGCCCCAAGCCTGGCCACGGAGACTCCCAGATGCCCCTCTCCAGGCCCTCCCCCCGGAACAAGGACCCAGGGGCCCCCACAGCTCTCAGGGGAAAGGAGGGGAGCTGGGTGCCTTTGTCAGCCTGGGGCGAGGGGAGGGGGGCCCCCTTGCCTCAGGCACCACAATCAGGCAGCACTGCGGGAGCTCCATCCAAAGTGGGGTCCGCTTGCTCCCTCTGCTGACACCCCTGCCTTGTCTTCTGGGAACAGGAGGCAGAGAACCCCCTGCTTTTCCCCAAGGCCGCAGGTGGACAAGCAGGGAGGGCACTCCTGGACCCCACGCTGGACAGAACTGCGAACCCCTCAATTCAGGGGACTATCAGCTGCTATTTCTCCTCCTTGGGGTGGCCAGGGGGCGGCCTCTGGGAGGGGAGGGGAGGAAGGAGATCGGTCCTGGAGCTTTTGAAAAGAAACAGCTCTCTCCAAATAACCAGCGGCCTGGCCGACCCGGCCCTCGCTCACACACCCATCTCGCAGTCTAAATATTTAGAAGGTGGGAAGTTCCCAGCAGCTTCTGTGCGCTCAGCCCTGCTGAGTTAGGGGTCCAGCTCCCGTCTCACCAGGCTGCCTGCCCCAAATCCCCGGGGATTCTCCCAAATCACACCATGTCACCCTTTCTCTGTCCCCTCCAGCTCCCAGCCTCCCCCACTGCTGATTTCCCATCAGACTTGAGAGTCTTGGCCTGTCGGGGGTGGGGGTGGGAGGAGGGGGGTGTTGTATTGTGGGGTGACACTGCTAGGCAGGTGCCTGGGCAATCAGCCTGGCTTGGTGGTTGCAGGATGTGGATTGTGGGGGCACGGGGTGGGGGGGGAGGAAGATGGGGAAGTTGGAGGATGAGGGGGGCAGGTCCCGGGGACTGTCCCCAAACGCAGGCAGCTGAGTTGGTCCTTGAGTAAAACAGCTGTCTCCTTATAGAGCCTTTCACCTCATCCATCCTTAGAGTCCTCATGAAAAGGTCGCCCCTTCATTCATTCACCACTCACTCAGCAAAGTGGACGCCGACTCTGCCAGGTGCTGGGGACGCAGTCTGCCCTGCCCTGGCCTCCACTGGGGTGATTTCCTGCCTTTCCCCTTCCTCTCCCCCGCCCCTGCCTTTAGAAAGACCCAGAAGAATCAAGAGTGCTTGGGACATAAGCCGAGTGGCAAGGAAGGAAGTGGGGCTCAGGGTGGCGGGAGGGTGAATGGTTAAGTCCCCTTAGCTTGCCACCCCAGTTCCCCTTTTATACTTGCTCTTGGATTCAAACAAATCCACACCTGGGGGGCGGCACAGCAAGGCGGAGAGCCTCCTATAAAGACAGCAGGGGCGGGCCCCTCCCTCTCCCCACCGGCCCCTCCCCTCGCAGGCCTGCGGCTCTGCAGAGGTGGGGCCTGGGCCAGAGAGGGCCCTCACCAGCCCGAGGTCACCCCGCGAGAAGGCAGAGCAGGTGAACATGCAGGTCTCCATTTCTCTAGCTCTGCCGGCTCCCCAGGCCCAGGCCGTGGGGCGACTTTGTATCTGGGCTTTGGCTTCCTTTTAAGCATAGTGGTGATCATAATCGGTACTTAGTTTGCAGAGGTGTGCTGAGTCCCCCTGAGGTGCAGTTAAGCACCGGGCTTGAAAGAAAGCAGCAGGAACATTGCTATTGCCGCCGTCTGTGTCCGCTGCTGTTTTTGCTCACTATGATTCTGATCTCAATAAAGAAGCTGTTTCTGGGAGAGCGAGAAACAGGTCCTGATGACTGCCGGATGGGTCTGGCTCCCTCTGTGTATGATAGAATGTTCTGGAACCAGACAACTACTCAGCATCGCCAATGGACTAAACGGCACTAGAATGGTTCAAATGGTCAATTTGATGTTAAGGGCATTTTACCCCAATAAAAAATATATACGAAAACAAAAAACAAATGGCGGATGTTCAGAGGCTTCTAGAGCACTTGTGACAGACTAAGGAAGCTGGTTGAATTGAGCAGCAAAGTTGACTTGTACAAACAAAATAAAACCAGGCCAAGAAACGTGAGGTGGGGTCCACCTTTGTCACCAAACCTGGTTGCCTCCGGGAACGACCCCAGTGGGGGCCATGGAGGACTGGGATGAAGGGGGGCACGAGGGCATTTGGACAAGAGCCCGGGGGAGGGGCCTGCCCTCTGGGTGAGACCCCTGGGGCAAGGGCATTTGCCTTCTCTCCCCTGGCTGCCCCAAGATGGGTGCTGTTACCGTTCTCATTTTTCAGGGACGGGTTGAGGGGAGGAGAGGATTTGAAGTTTGGAGCTGTTTCTTGCTGGCGACCCACCAGGCCTAACATCTCAGGAGTCCCCCTCTTGCCTCGCACCCTGGCCCAGAAGTCTACAGTCTGTCAGGTCAGGGGTTTTCAAACAACTCCCACCGCTGCCCCCACTGCCCCTCCGGGATGATTTGGAATCCCCTCTCCCAGCTGGGGTGCTGATCCCCAGCTGCCCCCATCCCCTCTGCTCACTGCCATAGTCCTGCCGAGGACTGCTTGCCAAGCCCAGGGAGCCCGCTGCCAGGAGGCTGAGGCCAACTCCAGGCGCTTTCTTAGCCGCAGGCAACAACCCAGCTTTCCCCCCAGAGCCCGTGACCTTTCTGGGTTCTGGCTCTTTGAGTTCATCCTCCCTTCCTGGAACTGTCCCCCCTTCTCCGTCAAAAGCACCCTTGCCCTTTGAGGTCTGATTAGACTATTCCTCTTTGAAGACAACTGTCCCTCTCCTTAAGGGGCTTGCAGCACCCATGGCCCTGCCATTTGTTTGTGCATTCGGTCGGCTCTTACTGAGGGCTTACTGGATCTCAGATCTTTCCCATGATGTTGCGAACCAGAAGGAACAGAGATGTGCTCTGGCCCTGCCTTCCTAAGTCTCACAGTCAAGAGTGGGCAGGGCTGGGAATGTGGCTGTCAGAGCTGAGGGGGACATCAGGGAGGGCTTCTTGGAGGAGGTGATGACTGAGCTGGGACTTGCAGATTGGAAGACAGTCAGTAAGGTATAGGAGGGTTTCTATTGTGCTCTCGGTTTAGACTCCGCCTCTATTGATGCCTTTCTTCACACTCTAATTCATCAAACATTTCCTTGAGCTTTTTCTGGGCACTGAGGCCACTAGGGACAGACAGGGCAGTGGCTAACATCGCCCTGGCCCTACACCACTCACGATCCAGTGGAGAGACAATAAGTACAGAAATATTATAGTAAGCAACAAAAATACAAAATGACAGGCTGTATTCCGTACTAAAAGAGCACCACGCAGGCATGTGTGGGAACGCAGAGGAAGCCTGCCCCAGTGTAGGGTGGGGTCAAGAAATGACACGCTGGGGGTGGGATAGTTTCTCCCACGGAGACTTTAACTTCATCCTTTCATGCATTAGCACCGGGCCTGGCCCACAGATGGGGCGGAAACATGCGCGGCATTCCCGCCAAGGCTGGTCCCCAGGCTTTCTGTGGGCATTGCCCCACCTGCTGGCGACACTGGGAATGACACTGGGAATGTAGAGGTGTCCCTAGAACTGGGCCGCTAGTCGTCACCACCCTGGGAAAGGGAGGTGAACCTAGATTTCCCTCCCTGGAGCTCTGGTTGGCAACTCCAAGTGTGCCTCCGTCTGGTCATTTTCATGGAACAGGCTTTGCGCTGATCGAGCAGATCTGTGTGCCTGAGCTGCAAATGCTTCCCGACCCAGGCGCCTCTGCTTCGGCTGCAGTGAGCCCCCCTTGGGCCCCGTCCATTAGAGGTTCAGATGCCACTTATAGAGCTTCAATTACTAAAGAGTGGGGAAGGGAAGTTAGGATTATTAATAATGCAGCCTGTGTGGAAGTCAAGTCTTTCAAAACTTAGGGCCCCAGGGGCAAAATTATGGAGCAGAGGGCAGGAAATGGGGTGTTAAAAGCATGGGTGTTGGGACCCCCAAACCATCTGGGGTTTTCAGCTCCAGTTCAGCCACTTCCAAGAAGGGTGGGGTGAGGTGTTCCCTGCCTCGCTCCTTTCCTTCCTGTCAGATCTTGGATCACTCACTTCAGGCTGTGTGCCCGCCGCAAAGCTGGCGCGTTGTACATGGTGCTGAGTTTTACTCAGGCTCAATCTGGCCTGGGTGAGTGAAATGAGGTCTAGGGGGTGCCTGGCACAAGTCCCCGAGGTGGATATTCTTATGAGCCTCAGGTTTAGGGTTCATCAATATCCCCCATTTTGCAGCAGCAAACTGAGGCCCGGGGAAGTGAATGCTCAAAGGCCCCCCATGAGGAAGGGGCGAGGCGTGGTGAGTGCAGACTCACGCAGCAAGCGGGCACCCTGGGCATTCAGCCTGGTCCTGCGGGTCCCACAACCTGTCTTCATCAGGGTTGAGACCAGAATTTCCCGTTGCTATTCTGGCGGCCACCAGGGCAGCCCCATCTCAGGGCCCACCGCTGGGACCCTGGCTTCAGCCAGGCCTTCTCACTGGCTGGGCCTCGGCCTGCCGGAAGTCAGCCTTTTTTTAAAAAAAAAAAGACCATTTACTTTAAAACCAGGCAGCTGGGCGTAGACTCCAGGGGTCAGGTCTTGTTCAAATTCCAGCTCCGCCACTTTTGACTTTAAAACTTTCATTTCTTTGGGCCTTAGTTTTCTAGTCTGTGGGAACCAGAGAGCACCCAGCTCCTAGGGTTGGATTCAGGGTGAACGTGAACCCGAGCTGAGGGCCAGCCGCCGAGCTGTTTCCTGCAACCCAGCTGGTCCTGGGCTTGGTGCCCCTGGTGGGGGCTGCCGTGGGGTCATGAGGTCCAGGTACCCCCATCAAGGAAGACCATGAACTCTTAATCCTTTACACTCTCCAGTCTTTGCTGTACCCCCAGGCCAAATGCATATGAAAAGGGCACTAAAGCCGGAGTTGCAGGCAAATGGTTGGCTGCCCCCTCCCAGACGCCCGCCCACCCAGGAAGTCGCAGCTGGGCCTGATCTCTGGGCCGGGAGGACAGCCCCCAGGCGGGGCTGCCTGCCAGGAAAGATGCCGTCTGCTCTGCCAAGTCCCGTCTTCTTAGTGCCTGCCCAGCAGGGTGAGTACCCCTCTGGGAGAATGTCCAGGGCCTGTTGTCTGTTCATCCCCCGCGCCCCTGAACAGGAAGCAGAGGGGCTCTGTGGCCCTATTTTGGGACTAGCCTCCGAGGGTTCTTACATACTCTCCCCTGAGGCACCCCAGACCTCGGGCCTTTCTTCCGCATCCTGTCACCTGGGAGACGCTGAGGTGCCCCCAGCGGTGTGCAGGGGTTCTGGCTTGCCTCGGATCTTCCTAGGCCCTGGGCTTTTCCTGGTCCTTTTGGGGTCGACCTGAAGCCCCGGAAGCTCAGGAGCACGCCTCTCTTCTCGGGGTTTAGCTCACCTAGCCTGTCTGCCTCGATCTCGTCCTGACAAGGCACCCCTTCTCCAAAGCACCCTGTTGAGAATCCCCCCACTGACCAGGCCTGTAGGGTCGGACCCTGCCTTCTGGAAACTTCTCTGAGTGTGGGCCTCAGGGTGCCCTGCCCGCCCTGCCCATGTCGTGTCCTCAGAGGACACCCTGCCTTCCCCCGGGGTGGGGTGTCACCAGCCCTTCAGGCCTCAAGCTGCCCTCGTCCTCCACGTGGGACTGGGGTGCTGCCCTAGCAAGCAGGGCTTCCCAGTGCTCGGCCTCGCTGGAGAAAGCCTGGGGGGCAGGGCAGGGAGCAGGCCCGGAAACCCAGACAAGAGGGGAAGAGCCAAGTCAGGTAGTCACTGTATTTTATTGGAAAACATTGATATATATTTTTCTTCACAGCTTAAACTGAACACAATATTGCCCGGTTTAAAAAAAAACAACAAAAAAACAAAATCAAAACACTCCGAGAAAATGTCTACAGCCTCACGCCTAACCTGCCCTCACCCTCGGCTCCCACGGGTCTCCTACCAGACCCACCCCTCCCCACCCCCCAGGCTGGGCGCCAGAGGGCGGATGGGGATTCTCAAAGCTGGGCAGGTCCCAGGAAAAGCCACTTGATCGAGCTGGGGTTGGGGGTGGGGTCTGATGGACTGAACGGAAAGGGGGAACGATGCAGACACCGATCTGCCCACGCCGACTTACTTGTCCCAGAGGCGAAAGCCAGAAGCAAGGTCACGGATCATGCGCTCCGGTGGGGGAGTATGGGGGCAGGCAGGTGGGAGAGGGGGTGAGGAGGGCAAGACAGCGCGTGGGGAGCCAGCCAAGTCAGCGGAGAAGCGGCCGGGGCGGAGCTGGTCCTCAGGCGGGCAGCCCACAAGATGGCCTTATTGCGGGTGTGTTCTCGAGAGCGCAGGGCACGTCCTCCCTCTCCCACCCTCAGCCACACAGCCCGGCGTGACAAAATCAGAGGGTTCGGGGCAGAGAGAAAAGAAACAGAAGGATAGCCAGCACATGACAAAGCAAGGGTCCCCACATCCGTTCCAAGGAGGGGACCTCAACGCGGGAGGCGGGTGCGTGGTGAGGGAGCCGCAGGGGACGTTAGCACCAGGTATTTACACAACAGCGCGAGAGAACTCGCAAGAACTGGGCCTGCACAGTCTGTGGGGGGCGGATGGCACAGCCCCCACCCGGCCCAACCTCAGAAGGCCCAATCTCAGAAAGCCAATCGGGTGTTCTCAGGACAGCAGCCAATGGGATCTGAGTGTTTCCCGCTCTGTCCGCCCCCTTCCAGGAGTCGGGCCCCTCAAGTGGTGAAAGGGGGCCGGGGTCCAACACTCCGCTGCCTGTCACCCCTCGCCCCTCCCCGGGCTACATTCACTTGACCCGCGACTCCGGGATTCCCCCCTCAATCCTGCCGGAAGGCCTCCCCCAGCCTACCTGCCCCAAAGGCTGCTGGGATTGGCACAGGGAACCACAGGGCTGGCTGCATGCAACAGCGAGGCATGCTCTTCTGCCCGGGGCAGGGCCTCGTGCCCGGCCTAGCAGGTCCCGGGACAGGGCTGGCAGCCACCCCAGCACCCAAAATAAGATGACAAACGAAAGGAGACAAAATGAAATGGAGGGGGGCCACCCGGGCGGGAGGGGGGGGCAGAGGCTCCCCTAAG
Organism: Scalopus aquaticus; assembly: GCA_004024925.1. Lineage (NCBI taxonomy): Eukaryota > Metazoa > Chordata > Mammalia > Eulipotyphla > Talpidae > Scalopus > Scalopus aquaticus. Next base: position 81,657 of record PVIJ01003024.1, on the reverse strand, counting down.
GGGAAGGGGGGCTTCACCTTGTGAATGTATCAGGCCTTGGAAGGTGTGAATGGAAGAGGGGAAGGCAAAAGGAAGAGATGAGGGGCGGGAAGGAGACTCGGGGGGAAGGAGAAAGAGCAGTCATGCAGCTTGGGACAAATCTTTTGTCGCTTTATCAGATTCTCAGTCAATCAATTGGTGTTTGCTAGAACCGGGTACGCAGGGGAGTGTCGAAGAGAGTGCGCGCGCGAGAAGAGAGAGATCAAGAGGCCGGGCACGCCAGCTGCCGGGGCCTTCACTTCGCAGTCATCATCTGTACAAACTCTGTGAAGTGAGAGGGGGGCAGGCGGGTGAGCGGGGTGCCCCTCACGTGGCCCGCCCCGACGGGGCCCCGGCCCGACTGGAGCCGCCTCACCTTCATAATTGACCTGCCCGTCTCCATCGATGTCCGCCTCCCTGATCATCTCGTCCACTTCCTCATCCGTCAGCTTCTCCCCGAGGTTCGTCATGACGTGACGCAGCTCCGCAGCGCTGATGTAGCCGTTGCCGTCCTGGGTGTTGGGGAGAGGGGCTGTCGGTCACATGACTGGCAGGAAGGCCTTCCTGAGGCTGCAGAACGGGGGGCCCTGCGATCCTGGCCTCCGGAAGAGGGGACCCACAGGTGTGCTCGGGCTGGGTGTCCAGGGCCGCCTGGGCAAGGCCAGCTCACCTTGTCGAAGACGCGGAAGGCCTCTCGGATCTCCTCCTCGCTGTCTGTGTCCTTCATCTTTCTGGCCATCATGGTCAGGAACTCCGGGAAGTCGATGGTCCCGTTCCCTGCAAGGGGAAAGGGAGGTGCTCTTGGCCTGGACTTAGGCGACACCCCGTGGCCTGGCAGAGGAGACCCTGCCCCTCCATCACCCCCAGGGAGGCTCCGTAGTCGCCTGGGGCGGCCGGGCAGGGGCCGCGCGCTGCGCGGGGCTCACCGTCCGCGTCCACCTCGTTGATCATGTCCTGCAGCTCCGCCTCGGTGGGGTTCTGGCCCAGGGACCTCATCACTGTCCCCAGCTCCTTGGTGGTGATAGTGCCGTCTCCATCCTTGTCGAAGAGGGAGAAGGCCTCCTTGAACTCTGAGGGGAGGCCAGCGAATTAGACGAGGAGCACAGGGAAACCCCGACTTCGGGGTGCTCGGTGCCACCTGTCCTCCCGCCAGAAGTCTGCCCACCCAAGGGGACGGGAACCGGCACCTCGGCCAGCCCAGGTCTCTGCTCAGGGCAGATCCTGCCTCCTCTCGGTCAGGGCTGACAGGGCAGCTGTTCGGGCCGGTGAAGCTGCCTGTTCAGCCGCGCGGGCCGAGTGAGGACAGAGGGAACAACGGTCTGAGCTGTCTTTCAGTAACTCGCTTTCTCTTTGGTCTCTGGCTTCAGCCCCTCGCTCAGATGATGAAATGGGCCAGTGTCACGGAGTGGACGAGAGCCAAGAGAAGCCTCCAGCAGAGCCCGCCGGCCGAGGTAAGGTGGCGGGAAGGGAGGTGCAGCGGGCCCTGGCTGCAGCGGGCCCCTCCTGATGGCCACGAGCTCCCAGGGGAGGAGCTGAGCGGCAGGTGGGGTGGGGTGTGGGGGTGGTCGGCAGCCAAGCAGGGCTGACGGCCGGCCGGTGCGCGGGGGTGGAAGGAGAGGGGATGGCTGCCGAGCCAGGAGGAAGGCGCTGAGTGGGAAGGCCGCAGCTGGGGGCCGAGTCGGGAGCGGGAGAGAAGCACGTGGCTCCTGCCCTCCCACTGGGCCCATTTTGGCACCTGGTGCTCCCTCCCCCCGAACCTCCAGAGAACAGATGCCTGGAGCCTATTCCCAGAGGGTGTGGGCGGGGGTGAGGTGGTGGACAGTTTCTAATGGGGACAGGGTGGAGAGGGGCGTGTGTGTTTATGTTCAGTGAGGGCAGAGTTGGGGTGTGGTGGCAGGTGCGTGGGAACCACACACACAGCCCAGGGCTGTGCCCCCAGGGAGATGCTTAGAGGCTCTCTGTGGCGGCAGCACCTGAGCCAAGGCCCTGTTGTTCCTGGGGGGCAAGGGGCGGGTGGTGCGGTGCCTGAACTCACACCCACACAACAACCAGGTGCTCCTCTGCCAGGTCGGAAGGGAAGAAGCTGAAAGTGGCGGGGGGGGGGAGGGGGGCAGGGCCCCAAGGCAAGTCCATCCTTCCTCCTCCCACTTGGGAACCGAGCTCACCAGAGCCCACTGCACCTGGCGGCCACCTCAGGGTCTCAGTAGCTGGGGACCCCAGGGCCCGTCTCTGAATCCTCTGCCTATGACAGTAAACTGTCCTTGGGGAGCTCATAGTCTGCGGAGGGGGAACACGGACACCCCCGCTGTGACACAATAGTTCCTGCAGTGGCCTTTGCGGGATTCTGGGGTGGCGTGGGGACTGCGAGAAAGAATGAGAGGGGATGCAAGGGTTTCTTGCAGAGGACTGGGGAATACGCGATTGTTCCTCGATTCATTTACTTGGCCAAGCTGAGGGCGCAGGGCCACGAACCCCGTCTAGTGGTGGGAGCTGCAGCACGTCGCCATGGAGGACTTGCAGATGGCGAGAGGCTTCCGAGGGACAGCGCGAGCCGGGACGGAGTGACCGCAGGCTGTCTGGGGGTGGGGGCAGGGAAGGCCTCTCCCGTGGTGGGGGTTGCGACACGCAGGCGAGTGCAGGGATGGGCGTGACAAGCCATCTCCTGGGCGGCTCGGAAGTGGGACAGGAGCTCGGCAGCCCCTCAGAGGCAGCGCAGGGTGCCCCTCCTGAGCCTGCCCGGTGCTCACCCTGCAGCCACTGGCTGGGAGGCCCTGGATGACCTCGCCAGGGAGGAACCCCCTCTGGCAGGCGGGGAGGCCTGCCGCAGGCTCAGGGGCACTGGTCTCTGACACTCACTGCCAGTGGGCTAAGCCCAGAACACGAGATGGCACAGGGACACGAGTCTGTCTGTCACGTGTTCACTCCCGGGGCCGAGGTTTGGCTGGGGACGCAGAGCCAGCCGGGGGCAGGAGGGGGAGCGGTGGGCTCACCTGCGATCTGCTCCTCAGTCAGCTGGTCAGCCTGCAAAAGGAGGAGAAAGTTAGCACTGGGCTGGCCCCGGGGCTCAGCGCCCTCTGGTAAGGCCAGTGCCACACAGCAGCCAGCTGCCGGGCCAGGGGGCGCAGGCCAGATGCAGGGGCGCAGAGCCCGGGCCTGGGGTGAGCCTGGTGAGCAGGAAGGTGGGATGAGGTGGGCTGGAGCCACAGGCCTGCCCCATGCAGGGCGTGATGAAGCTGCCCAGACCCAGGGGTGGCCAGTCTAGATCCAGGGCTTTGGGGCCACAGCAAGCGGGCATACTCGTGACCCCGGCCCCAAACCCCGTTGCCCTGGCGTAGCATGGTGCTCACAGCACGGAGCCCCATAGGCTGAGCGAAGGGAGCGCTTGCCCTAGAGGCCTCATCAAGCAGCTCTAGAAGGCTCCAAGCTGGAACGGGCCAGTCCTTGGGAAGGGCAGAGGGAAGCTGCCCAGCGCCCTTTGTGAGTTTGTGTCCCTTCTTGGGAGGCGCCAGGTCCAGGCAGGTGGGTGCAGGGACACAGCGCCCTAGGGACGGCTCTGGGCTGCTCCGGGGCCTGCCAGCACCCTGGCCAGCAGGGAGGCTGCTCTGTCCCTGTGCCCAGAGCACCATTCCCTTCCGTGTCTTTGGGGCACGCGGGACACGTGGAGAGGGGACCGCAGCAGACAGCAGGAGTGGGGCAAGGGCCAAGCACTAATAAGTCAGCTCCCCCAGCTGTGCTGCAGTTTTTAACCCTTCCCAGCCCGGCCACTCTGGGAAGTGGCCAGTGGGTGGCAGGCCACCCTTGCTGCATGCGGGGCTTGGGGTGGGGTAGAGGACAGGCAAAGACTAGCTTGTTCTGCAGGGCTGGGGATCGGCTTGGCCCAGGGATTCTCGGGGGTTGGCGGGGAGTTGGTGGGTGACTCAATTTTTAGCTTAGGCAGCAAAATGCCTTTTCCTGGGTTTTTCTGAATGCTGCCCCAAAGGCACCCCTCTCCCTCAGAGCTTTGAGTGCAAATGACTGCTCCCCTGGCTCCCCTTCTTTTCAGTTAGGGGAAGGGGCTCCATGTCTCCAGCAGGGTTAGGGCTCTGGGGCTGAATGCACCACAGCTGATGCCAACGCTTGTGTGCATTTGCATTATTCTGGAGAGAGGTTCCAGGGCCTCCGTGTGAGGCCAGCAGCTACCTCCCTGCCCCTCCCCCCACTCTTGTTCCAAATATTGAGCATCAGTCACATTAGAACTGGTCTAAAACGTCCTTTTCCATCTAAGAACCTGAGGCCAAGTCCCAGGCAGACAGAATGGTGGGGGAGGGAACATCAAAGCGGTGACAGAGCGGAGAAGGCATGCACAGAGGGGGCCGCCACCGTGCCCATTCTGGAAGAGCCCCAGTCTAAAGGGGAGGTGAGGCGCCCACCTGGAGATACTTCTGCACCGCCTTAAAAAGCTCAGGGTTGCTGGGCCCCTCAAGGCCACCCTGGCAGTGCTGGCAGAGCCCTCACTCTGCCCACTCCCCTGGCTCCTCTGGGCAAAGCAGCCCAACTGACGCCCAGGAAGCGGCTGCGGGGAAGTGAGGAGTGGCCGGGCCTTTGGCTGCCCTCACCTGCCCTCGCGCTCTCCCAGGGCCGGCAGGGATGGGAAAGCTCCTGGCAGCAGGCCCTTCCCATCCGCGGCTCCCTCTGCTCTTAGTCCGGTTCCCCACCTGGGCAGCAGAGCAGGGGTCGGGCTGGAGCCAGCCAGAGGCGGGCTGCGGAGTGCCCGGGAGTGGCAGTGCCTGCCACTCCCAGAGGACGGGCTGGAAGGCGCAGCTGAGCAGAGGCACTGCCACGCGCCCTTACGGGTTGCTGCAAATAGGCGTGGCTCCGCCTCTCCGCTCCTGCTAAGGAGACCCTCTCCCGCTCTGGGCCTGAGCCACAGCCCTGCGAGCAGGACAGCAGGGCAGCGCCTAGAAAACAGATGATCTGAGAAAGAAGGGACCCTGGCGAGGGACCCCTTCTCAGGTCGTCTTCCCTTTCCAGCTCTTAAGATTTTTAAGCTTGCACCAAAAATTGTCTCCCAAATGACCCAGCTGGTCTCCTGCTTCCCGAGCCCTCATTTTAGGCTTCAGCAAGGGGAAGACAAGAACAAAATCCGAGGGGTGGGGGCGGGGGGTGGGGTGCAGGGGCAGGTGGTGGAGAGAAGCGGGTATTATTTCTCGGCCTGGCCCCAGCCCCAGCCGATGCCAGAGAGCAGTGTTAGATGAGGCCAGAAAGCGAGGCCAGGGCCCCTCACCAGGGCCGAGGAGGAGCCTGGGCGCGCAGGGCAAAGTCCGAGGCCAGTTAACAGTGGCCTGTCCCACCCACACCTTGCTGATTACAAAGGGAAAGAGAAATTAGTCGCAGCCGGGGGGCCAGAGCCCAGCTCCTGTTCTGGAGGGGGTCCCAGTGCTGGCACCTGCTAGTGCTTCAGGCCCCTCAGCCAGGCTCCGCTGGGGGACACTGGGAGGGCGCAAGAGGAGCCATCAGGTCCGTGTCAGCAGATCTGAGACCCGATGCACAGCAGCGGCGGCCTGTCCTCCCCAGCCTTGCCGGGGAGGGTGGCTGCGCTCGCTTCCGAGCTGAGCCTGGGGGCTGTGGGTGTTGTGGGTGGCAGGGAGGAGGAAAGAACTAGTCTGCTGGTTTTCTCCCAAAGCGCCAGCTTTGTGAATTAGCAGAAGCCTCCACAAGGGGCCGGAGGACCAATGAAGGGCTCTCTCTGGAGGTCCTGGAGGGGTGAGCTCTGCAGCCCCCACTCCAAGGCCACAGGAATTGGCGTGTGATTGTCACCGACGCCACACTGTACTGCACTGTCATTTGGCACAAGTGAGGAGATGCAGAACCGCGCGGGGCCGAGCTCGGGATAAAGCCATCTCTCTGGTTCAAAGCCGCTCTCTTGCTCTGAAAGGGGCAGCAAGGGGATGAGGGTCTAGACTGAAAAAGCTGGCTCATTGGATGCACCCCAAACTTTGATTTCCCCCACCCCCATTTCATGCGGCTTCAGTGCGCAATAGGGGCCTGAACTCTGCCCACCTGCTCCCACTGCCCTGGTGCCTTCTGCCAGCCCCATTCTTCCTGGGAAGGGGGACCCTTGAGCCACTCCCTCCAGCCTCTGCAGCCCACTCCCCATTCACACTGAACAGTCTTTGTCCTGGCTCTTCCCTGGAGACTTCCAGGGAGCCACCCACATCCACCTCCAACCCAGGACCACCCATTTCCTCCTCCAACACCCTCCCCACGCCCCACCCAAGCCAAAGTCCTCTCCCACAATCTCACCTTGGAAACCCTTCTTGGAGACCCAAACACGACACTTCTCCCGACCTCCCCCCAAACCCCAACCTCCCCTCTCACTAGGAAGCTCAGGGGGCCGTGTTCCCCCTTCCCCCAACCTACGGGGCCCCTGGACCCCCGGCCGGGGCCAGCCCCACTCTCACTATTCCCTTTGAACCACCCCCACGACCCCAATCCACTTCAGTCCCCGAAGGCTCCAGAGAGCATCTTCCAAGCTCCGCTGCCACCCACCGCAGGCTCTTCCTCCCCTAAGCTCGCGCCTCCCCCTCCTCCCCCTCCCCTGCAATGCCGTCTTCCCAGAGCCCCCTCCCGATCGTCAAGGGTCTGATGCGCCTGGGCGAGCCCCCCCCCGCCCCTGTCCAGGTGCACCCCACCGGCCCGGGCCCGGCCCAGCTCCCTGGCGGGCCTCCCTCCGGTCCCCGCATCCTCTCTCAGGACTTCATCAGGGCCCCAACAGTCCCCTGCCCCAGCCAGTGTTCCTCACCTCGGCCCCCTGGGGTCCAAACACCCCACTTCTGGGACCAAACACCCCATCCCGAGTCCAAAAGCCCTCTTCGAGGGTCCAGATGCTCCATCCTGGACTAAACTGCCCCCTTGGAGGGCTCCGGTGCCCGTGTGGAAGTCTAATCACCCCCTGTGGAGCAAAATGTCGCTTTCGGGAGCCGCTACCCCCTCCCTTTTGGGGATCCAAACGTCCCGACCCGGGTTCCAAAGCCACCGATCCCCGTGCAGCAGGGGTGCAGAGGCTCTCGCCGGGGGCCGATCGCCCCCCGTTCTGGGTCCTCTCACCCTCTCTGGGGTCCTGCCCCGCCGGCCCGCTCGGAGTCCCCAGCCTGGGCGGCCCCTGTGCCTCACTCACCATGGCGAGGCCCGGGTGTCCGGAGCGTGGGGATCAAGGTTCCTCCGACGGCGGCAGCAGCTGCAGCAGCTCGAGCTCCGCCGCGCGTCCGCGCCTCCACACTCACTGCCCGCAGCGCGCGCCGCCGCCGCCGCCGCCGCCCGCCCCAACGGTCCCTCAACGGCCGCCGCGCGCGCCCCGCCTCGTCCGGCCCCGCCCCGCCCGGCCCGCGCGCCGCCTCACTGCGGCGCCCACGGATCCCTCCGCGCCCCTCTCCGCACCGACGGGCCCGCGGATCTCCGGCTCCACCCGGCCCTGGGCCGGGGTTTACAGCCGGCCGCGCGCGCGCGCGCCCCCGCCGCGGGACTACTTTCCGTTGCCGCGCGCCCCGCCCACTGTGCCCACTCCACTTTCCTCTTCGGCGGAGGGGCACCGCTCGACGGCGCGTGAAACGTCACCATGTGAGCCGCGCCGCTATTGGGCCCAGGCCATGGTGGAAATGAGAGAGCGGGGCCGATTGGTTCGGCCTTCCCTGCAATGCGTCAAACTGGGGCGAGCCACTGCGTGGTGGTGGGGCGGAAGCCCGAGATGTGCGGCCGCGTGGAGCTGTGGGGCGTTCCGAGGCGAAGGGGGAAGCTGTGCGGCTCTCAGAGAAGCGAAGGCATCGTCTCCCTGGCCGGGAGTGGTAAAAGGATTGGCGGAGGATGTAGGAGGACTTTCTCGGCTCTCCCCTCTAACAGATGAAGATGGTGCAACCCAAAATGCTGGCGTCTGGAGGCCCCGCCCCCAACTGGGCCCTACGAGCTGGCGGGGTCTTCAAGATTCCGCTCTGTCTCCTAAAGGTACCAGTCCCCAAGGCAGGTGTCTGCGTTCTGAGACGCACTTCACCTCGGTATCCGACCTCTGTCTCCACTTAACTGCTGACCGGTTCAGGGTTTTTGTAATCTCTGAGAATAGGACATGCATGCCTGCATTCATTCATTCATTCATTCATTCAATGAACGTGATGTGAGAGCATCCAGTAGGCCTAGACCGGGGCAGGGGCGAGCACACGCCCAATCGTTCTCCTGTTCTCTCCCAGACTACCCTGTTCCAAGGTTCCAACCATAGGGGGAAAAGAATGCCAAGGGCCTCCCTGGTGGCGCAATGGGTTAAGCTCAGCGCTGTGGAGCTGTCAGCAGCCGCACTGCGAGTTCGAGGCCCGGCCTGGGAGATTCCCACATGGCACAGCAGATTTCTCCTGCCTTGCCCGCTGCTCCCCTCAGCAGTGTATTTTGGTTGATCTGCCTGTTCTGCTCCCCACTCTGCCTCTGGTGAACTCTCACTGTCCCACATCTCTGGCCTGCACCCCAGCTTGTATGCAAAAATAAATAAATCATTTAAAAAAGGAAAAAAGAATTAATGCCAAGGTTAGGCAAGGTTTACTGAGTTCAGGATAGCCTCCTTCCTTGATTAGAATAGGAGGTGCCATTTGTTTAAGTGTTCCTCCCACCTTCCAGTGATTGGCTGAGGAATGGGCAAGTGAGTCAGGTTGGGCCAATCATCATGCCCCAGCTGGAACAGACTATAGGCTGAGCCAATGAGAGTGCTTCCCTGTTTTTTGTGGGTTTTTTTTTTTCCTCTGGAGCTTGGGCGGGTGGGGCTGTGAAGAAATAGGTCCAGAGTTGTCCGTAGCCAGTTCCCCACCCTAATCCACCTTGGGGGACTTAGTGTCTAGAGGGGAAGAGAATAAAATTGGCAAGGGGAAGAAGCAAGGAAGAGATGAAGTGAGACTTATTAACATTCGCTTCCTTTGCTCCAGTATTCTTGAGACCCTCATGTCAGGTTTTGATTACAAGAGCCCTTCATTTGTCCCTTTTAGTCCACGCTAGTTTCTGTTGAATTTCTGTCACTTACAACCAATGAATTCCTAATGGATATTGGTCATCATCAGCACACATCTTGAAACAGAGATCGAGAACCCAGTCCACCTTTGCTGAACAAATAGGCAATATGGTGACCGGCTTTTGTGTTTCCCCTTCTCTTTTGTTTATTCTCAGCTCCATCAGGTAGATTTTCATTTCTGGTTTACTTAGGACTATGAAGTACTAAATATACTACTAATGCTTTTGAGCACTTACTCTACCCACGGCACTGTTCCAAGCATTTTGTGTGCATGACGTCCTTTACTCTGATATCCTCCCTATGAGTGTTTTACTTCCATTTTTCCACCCAGTGAAATGGTTTTGTTGCCACTGGAATTACATGAGACCAGAGAGGTAGGAAGGCTTGATTAAGGTCAGAGAAGTGAAGCCTCTTGCCTAAGGTCACATAGGAGGAGATAGTCAAGATTTAAACCAAAGCAACTGGACTAAACCTCCCACACTCTCACACACCATACCACCAGTGGGAGAGATTGTATTTGTCTACCATTCTCCCTAGCTTCCAGAGTAATAACATTTTAGCTGAGCATCATTTCCCAACCTCCCTTGCCACAAGGGATGATTGTCTGGTTGAATTTTGGCCAGAAGGGATGTGATCAGAAATGACATATACAACTTCTAGGAACGCCCTTAAATGGAGGAGACATGCGAGGAGACACGCCTTCCTTCTCTTCTCGCTGGTTGAGCATCCACCATGGGAATTAAAGACTAACAGTGAGCATACTCACCTTGATGATTTCCTGGGGCACACTTCTATCCCCAGTGCCAAACTTTAATTAAGATAAATAATTTGGATCACACATTATCCACAAATCTCCATGGCCCCTTGACTAACCCCTGTTCCTTGCTTTGGTGGAAATTGACACAACTCTTGTGCGTAGTTAAAGTTCAGGCATAGGCGGGGCAGTGCAGCCTCTTCCTTGCCTGGTTGGTTGAGAGCCCACTATGTAACCCATTTTTTCTTTTTTTTGCATGGGTGGCATAATTTATGTTCAATAAAATGCTGCACATCTTAAGTATTCAGTTCAATGTGTTTTGACAGTTTCACGCGCCATGTAGCCACCATCCAAGACAAGCTATAGGAGATTTAGTCAGCTCCCCTTGGCCCTTTTCACGCCAATGTCTGTCTCCCTCGAGCAACCACTGTTCTGATTTCTGTCATTAGAGATTAGTTTTACTTGTCCTACAGTTGTATAGGAACGGAATCATGTGGCTTGTATGCTTTGGGGCTGGTTTTCTTTTGCTCCATGTAATATCTTTGAAAAAAAAGCACAGAAAACACACATTTATCTAAAATTCAAACTCAGCTGACTGCCTGTGTCCCTGTTTGCTTGATCTGATGGCTGTGGTCGCCAAGCATCTCCTGTCCGGGGTTGGGAAATGAGTTTGGAGACCTCACAGGGCACTTCTTAGGCTTCCAGGTCTTGAGTTGTCCTTCGCTATGAGCAGGCGAGAGTCTTCATCGTGGGTTTCAGTCTCTTGAGTGCTAGGAATGATCAATAATAAGGCTCACCCCCAATATAATTAGGGAAATTAAAATGACTATAGTGGGGCTTCCCTGGTAATGCAAGGGGTTAAATCTCAGCACTATGAAGCTATCTGCAGTCACTGCAGCATGAATTCAATCCCTGGCCAGGGAGCTTCCCACATGGCACAGCAGACCTCTCCTGTCTCACCTGCTGCTCCCCTCAGCAGTACATTTCAGTAGATCCACCTGTTCTGCTCCCCACTCTGTCTCTGGTGAATCCTCTCACCTCCCACACCTCTGGCCTGCACCCCAGTGCTTGTGTGCTTAAATAAATAAATCTTTGAAAAAAATGACAATAGTGCCCGAATCTGTATTCATCAGCAGGACAAATGCCAAGTCCAGTGATAGTACCTGTTGCTGGACCCACATCCCAGTCTGGTGACCCCAGAAACTGACTGCTTTGCTGTGCCTTGAACATTTGCGGCTGCCTCAGAGCCTTTGTATGACCTTCCTCTTCACATATTCCCTGAGAGCCAGGTGGCTGGTCCCCTCCTTAGCTCCAAGTCTTTGTTCAAATGACATCATGGTTTGCCAGGAACACCCCACTTAAAATATAATCTAAGACTCAATCCTCTTTAACTGACTTCATTGTTTGCCTAGGGGTGACCGCCTTCTAATAGGATATAATTTTTTTAAAGATTGATTTATTTATGCATGCAAGAGCTGGGGTGCAGGCCAGAAGTGTGGGGAGGGGTGAGAGGATTCACCAGAGACAGAGTGGGGAGCAGAACAGGCGGACCCACTGAAGTACAGTGCTGAGGGGAGCAGCGGGTGAGGCAGGAGAGGTCTGCTGCGCCATGTGGGAAACTCCCTGGCCGGGGATCGAACTCGTGCTGCAGTGGCTCTGGATAGCTTCATAGGCTGAGACTTAACCCGTTGTGCCACCAGGGAGGCCCACAATGTCACTCTTGCTGTTGGTTAACCTCGAAACCCACCTGGCTGACATGGTACTTAACGGATTTTTCTACAGTAAAATGAATCCCGCCCCCACTTCTCCCCACTCCCCGCCTTCCCAAACTACGCTTTGGGAGGAAGACACTTCACAGAGTCCACACTTCAGAAGAAGAGAGTCAACTCTCCACCTCCCTGACGGGGTCATAGCTACTTAATCATTTTGAAATCTGCATAGGGAATCTGTCTATTCTTTTCCATTTGTTCGTTTATTCAATCCCTTATTTATATCAGTGCAGACTTGGAGCTCTCTTCTTTTTGCAATGGGTTTAAGAATGGGACTACATTGTTTGTTGTGTTGCTCAAATCATTTCAGCATTTTTAAAAATATTTATTTATGCATACATGAACTGGGGTGTAGGCCAGAGGTATGGGAGGTGAGAGGATTCACCAGAGAGAGAGTGGGGAGCAGAACAGGGGGATCTACTGAAATACACTGCTGAGGGGAGCAGCGGAGAGACAGGAGAGGTCTGCTGTGCCATGTGGGAAGCTCCCTGGCCAGGGATCGAACTCCTGCTGCAGTGGCTGATGATACTTTAACCCCTGAGCCACCAGCTTTTTTCCAGCTTTGACCATGGAGAGCGCTCTCCTTGGCTTCTGTGTTCCTTTGACATACTCTCACTGTGTGAATGGAGTCCTTCCTTCCCTTTGCCAGTCTAAGATGTCCCAGTCTCACCTGTATTCCTGGAAGTTTCCTCCTACAGCCCTAGGGTCAGCCATTTCTCAAAGGAGCCCTGGCTCCTTTTATTGGAGAAGGACATCCAGTCTGGGCTCTGAGTATGTAAATTGCTATTGATGATTAGTTTTTAAAGTATTCTTTTTACTAAGGTACTAGTGGTTTACAACATGGTATATACTTTGGGGGTATAAGTTCACACCTCTCCAGATATATGTCCACTGCTAAAGCATCCATAACACTGGTCAACAGTGAGATTGTTACTGACTTAAAAAGGCCCTAATCTGTAGTATCTTGGTGTGCTGAACATGAATATAACCCTGAAAATTTTTTATTAGCTCTCATTTTGAAGATATTTCATATAATTCATTTTATATGTTTTACCATGTAAATTTATCCAGTAGGACTGCAACAACATCCTAAATCAGCCTAGATGATGTCACATTGCATCGCATTGCATAATACCATCATGCACACATCATCCAGAGTTGATTGCATCATTTTCTGATGCAATGTAATACTACTGCCAGGCAGCTACTGAAGTAAGCTGACATCAGCAGTGCACTATATAAAGCCCTGTCGGAAAGGTTGATCATTGAAAATATTTCAGACTTTGTGCAAGACAGTTTAAGCTACTGTTCCTTAGAACTGTTATTATTTTATCCATTTAGGCACAATACAGAACAGTAATGCCTCTAAAGTGCGTTAATAGCGTGGACAATTTCTGCTCTATTTGTGGGGAAGTGATATTTGCCAAACAAAAGAGAAGTATCACTTCTTAAGTGAAGTGAAGAAGGCTTGTTATCTTTACTTCAGATGCAAGGTTGGTGACCAAGATAAGCCTTGGGCCCCGCATAGATGCTGTGCTACATGGACAACACAGCTTTCACAGTGGCTAAATGGCAAAAGGCCATCCATGCCGTTTGCAGTCCTCATGGTGTGTAGAGAGCCAAGCAACCACATAACAGACTGTTACTTCTGCTTGGTTCCTCCTCTTTCTGGCAGAATAACGAAGCAAAAGACGTCGAGAATAGTCTACCCAAACATTCCATCTGCATTGAGACCAGTTCTACATAGTGAGGGACTTCCTATTCCAGAACCTCCAGCAGAATATTCTCTTGATTCATCTGATGAGGACAAGGGTGAGCCGACCTGTTCTTCTCCTGTTCCATCAGCATGCAGTGATCCAAATTTTCACTGTGGTGCATCATCAACCCCACACAGACTAACACAGGAAGAACTAAATGACATGGTTCATGATTTGGAGTTATCCAAGAACAAGGCAGAATTGTTAGGATCAAGACTCCAACAATGGAATCTTCTAGAAGAAGATGTCACAATTACTTTATATTGAAAGTGCCACCAGCAGTTGGAGCCTTTCTTCAGAAAGTACTCTGGTATTCTGTTCCAATATTGAGTGCCTCATGAATGCCTTAGAAATTACTCATGACCCATAAGAATGGAGACTATTTCTAGACTCTTCGAAACTGAGTCTTAAAGGCTGTGCTTTTGCACAATGGAAACCGTCTTCCATCTATTCTATTCCTGAACAGCTGTACAAGAGACAAGCGAAGAAATCTAAGAAGTAGCCTATGACTTCATTTTTTACAGGTATTAACCATAGGCCTATTACTATTGGCATGCATTTCGTGATGTAAACATCAATTTATTGCAGATTACAAAAAAAACTAGAGCCAAAATTAGAATTTTACTGTCATATTCGTGTTGAGCACATACAAATTGATAGGAAATGACTAATTTTATTTCAGTAACATGACTTTTGTAAAAATTTGTTGACCAGTGTTATCTAATAAATTCCTTGTCATTAAGATTTCATTTCAGCCAAGAAGATAAATGCATATAAAAGCCCAATGGATGGTGCCTGTTGTTACTTCTGTTACCACTGCTGAGCTCAGCCCTTTCTTTATCTTTGTCTCTCTATGTGGCATATGTCTGGATGGACAGCACCCTGAGGGCAGGCCAAGGCTGGTCTTGGACCCCCAGCATCACCAAAGCAGGGACCTGATACCAAACAAACACCCAACAAGATGAATCAACTCCCACTCTGCGCCAGACCAGGTCGTTGGGGACCCAGCAGTAACAGGCACAGCCCAGGCCTCCCCTCCTGTAGCTCACAGTGTGGCCGAGGAAGTAACTATTTGCTGAAGGAATGAATGCATGAGCTGCCTGGGATGAACTTGGGAGACTGGACCAGAAACGGAGCGGAGGCCTCTCAGGAGAAAACTGCCGGAACAAAGGTCAGAGGACTGGGAGGAGTTTGAAGGGTCAGGGGATCAGGGCGCTAGGGCTGTAAGCCTTAGTGAAGGCTTTGAAGGCCATGGAGAGGAGCTCAGCTCTCTCCGGAGGGCACTGGGGAGCCACGGCAGGTCCTGGGCAGGCACAGGGGAGGGACAGAGCAAGTTTGAGTCTGGATCACTCTGGACGGCCTGGCGCGGGGAGCGCGGGTGGGGGGATGGAAGCGAGTGGGCAGGATTGGGGAAGGAGACCTGGATGAAGAGGAGGGTCCTGGATTGGAGCAGGGGGTGGGGAGGAAGGACGGTCCTGCTGGCTGTTCCCTCACTTCCCACCAGTGGGCGCTCTGACGGAGCTAAGATGCAGCTCACGGTCACCGCCAGCTCCTCCGCTGCCGCTCCGCGCCCCAGGCTGAGCGCTTGGATTCAAGAAAACAAGCAGGGTTCCCTAGGGCGTTGTTAAAAATAAGACATCTGCCAGAGGCACAGGTATTCCTCCCCATTATGTTCGTGGGAGAAAAGTGCCAACGATCCTCATCGGATTGAGAGCGAAACCTACAGGCGTCTATCCTTGCAGTCTCAGTGGGATGGTGCTGTCACCACGGCGACAAAGGATGAGGACGACCAAGCAGAACTGCGCGTTTCTCTGGGGAGGTACTTTTTCTCGAGCTGTGCAACCATTTCTAAGAGACTCTCATAAAACTCTTGTTCAAATTATTTTTCCAAGGACAGTTTAAATGTGCAGACCAGGTGGCACAGGAAAGCGAGACGGGTGTTCTTGGGAATGTTTTCAGCTGGTCACTAGGCGCACCTTTAGATGGACTTTATAGAGCAAAACATTTTCTCTCTGGGCCCTGTGTGTGGAATTGCAACGGAAAAATTATTATTATTATTTTTAAAAGATTTGTTTATTTGTGCATACAAGCTGGGGTCCAGGCCAGAGGCGTGGGGCAGCGAGAGGGTTCACCAGAGATAGAGCGGGGAGCAGCACAGGCAGAGCGACGGGAATACACTGCTGAGGGGAACAGCGGGCGAGGCAGGAGAGGTCTGCCGCACCATGTGGGATTCTCCCCAGCTGGGCCCCAAACTCATTGCTGCTGCCGACAGCTCCACAGCGCAGCCCCTAACCGCTGCGCCACCAGGGAAGCCCGGAAATTTCATTTTTAAGAACTGGATCTGAATTTCCTTGATGGGCTTAAAAGGCACGGCCAGAGAACTCAGTTTCATTTGCGGAGTCTTGCGCCCCACCCCCTTCCGCCTCCCCATTCCACTTCTCCAATTTGTAGGCCTTCACGCAGCCATTCCGCACAGTCCTTACAGTTCCTCAGAGAAGCTGCGCTCAGCGTGATTCCCTGCGGAGATGCCACAGAACGTGGATTCTGGAGCCAGGCTGCTTAACATGTGATTCTCATGCTGTGGGACATCAGGCAAGTTACTTGATGTCTCTGTGCTTCCGCTAAGTCATCCGTAAAATGGACATAAAATAATAGCTACTCATGCTCACAGATTTATGACTGTGCTCTAACCAAAAGGTGGATTCTATTGTTCGCATCTTCTTCAGATGTGGGCCAGCCCTATTTGTCCCTCAGCCTTTGCACTGTTTGATTTTCTGGGACAATGCAGCCCCGGCCTCAAATTAGAAGTAAAATTTCCCACCGTGTGTCTGACTCTGCTGTTTGCCACCTTTCCCACCAGAGGGCGATGCGGTCACGTTTATTACCCGCCTTGTCTGCTTGGGCACCCTTGCCTTGGGGCCCTCCAGGATGTCGCCCTGATCCTGCTCCCAGCTGTGTCTGCTCCCCTGGGATCTGCACCCTTTTGCATGCAGGTTGGACAAAGTGATTCACTTCTAACAATAAAGTAAGATAAAAGGGATGGGGTGTCGCTTCTGGGATTATGTTCCTAAAAGGTCCTGACTGTCTGGGTCTCCCGCACTTTCTGACTCTGTGGAACCGAACCCCTCCCTCCCCACCCCCACCCTGCCATGGGAGCGTCCCAAGGGAGGGGTCCCCAAGGTGGGACTGACACCTCCGCAACAGCCAGCGGACAGTGAGGTGGTGGGGGCTAGAGATCAAAAGGTAAAGCTAAAAGAGGGTCCTTAGAGGAACCAGGGGTGGCTGTGAGGAAGAAGTCCCACCGGAGAGAACAGCGGCAAAGGGGAAGTGGCCACGGTGGGGGCTTTTATCTATTAAAAAACCCAGCAGCTATTTATCACGTGCCTCTAAACCAGAGAAACAGCGACAAAATGCACCTTCCTCGCTGGTGGAGGTGCATTTCCATGGCCGTGGTCCTGAAGCCCCTTACTCAATGCCAAGGCTGCAGGCTCTCCACTGGGCTCTTTGCCATCCACCCTCCCTCATCTGAAGAGCGCCAGCACCCTACCTGGCTCTTTTTTTTTAAATGCATGCAAGAACTGGGGTGTAGGCAAGAGGTGCAGGTGTGTGTGTGTGTGTGTGTGAGAGAGAGAGAGAGAGAGAGAGAAGATTCACCAGAGACAGAGCGGGGAGCAGAACAGGCAGATCTACTGAAATACACTGCTGAGGGGAGCAGCGGGCAAGACAGGAGAGGTCTGCTGCGCCATGTGGGTCAGCTCCCTGGCTGGCCGGGGATCGAACTCAGGCCTCAGTGGCTGGTAATAGCTTGATAGACTAAGACTTTAACCCCTGCGCCACCAGGGAGGCCCTGAAGATATTTTGTAGACATGTAGACTGAAATCAGCTGACTTGGGCCAAAGCAGAGAAGGGTGGGCCTTATGCAGGCAGTCAGAAGCCTGAAGAGCAAAGACTAAAGTTTCTGGAAGATGAAGACACGGAGGAGGTAAAATTGGGTTTCACTGTGAGGCAAGTAAGGCAAGTCTGCCAGGATGTGGACACAGGGGAGTTAAATGCATTTTTCAAGGAGGGTGTAGGGATGTGGTTTCCCTGGCAACAGCTTTGCAGCAGCTGAGGAGTCAGGACTGACTCGTTCATTCCCATGATTCAATTACAACCCGCCAGAGGAAAACACCCTTTCTCAAAGTCATCGTTTTTTTGTTTGGGAGCCCCAGGGAGGGCACATGTGTCGTGTTTTCTAACGCAGCAACTCTCCAGATACTTGGTTTCAGGACTTAAATTATTGAAAGCAATCAAGGACCCACAAGAGTTTTTGTTTATGTGGATTCTGTCTGTGGATATTTGTCAAATTAGGCATCTCCACAGAGAAATGAAAAGAATATTTATTTGTGGACTCTTAAAAATTGCAATAACATGTGTTACAGGTTCATGGAAATAAGATTATTTTCCTTAAAGAGAGATAGTCTCAAAAACAAATTTCTAAAAAGAGTAGAACTGTTTTATGTTTCTGCAAATCCCCTCTTATTTCTGACTCAACAAAGATGGCTGAATCCTCTTCCCTGCGTTCAGTCAGCGCATTATTGCACTTTATTCAGCTTCTGGAAAATTCCACTGAACACTCATGAGAAAAGAGAGCGTGAAGAAGACCAAAATTTTTAGTAGTATTATGAAAATGGGTTTCATTTCATGGCCCCTCTGAAATGTCTGTGGGCACCCTTAGGGGTCCCTGCATCATATTTTGAGAACCGCTGTTCCCATAGTGCTATTACCACTTAACAAGCAGGCTTGCTTTATTTTCTTTCTCAAACACAGGGAAGGAAGGAGAATTTGGCAAAACATTTATAGGGTCTACTTCCAGCTGTTTCCATGGGAATCTCCCTATGGCTATTCAACAGGGGACTATGGCTGCAGGTCAAATACCTAAAGAAGGTGTAATGGGGCATTTTGGGTTCCTGGCACCCTGCCTGAGTGGTGCCCTTTGAATCTTCTGCTGGCAGGGCTCAGAGATCAAGGCCTGTCCTTACCTTCAGCCCTGAGTTTCTGCGATGCCACGCCCTTTTTCTGCCCTCTGCCCATCAGAAGTTCCTGAAACAGTTCAGAGAGTGATATTGGCCCCTGGATCTGTAGGTACCAGGCATCATCCTGGGGTGTCCCCTCCGTAACCTGCAGCCCAGTGTGTCACCCTGCCCAGTCCCACAGGCCCATGGGAATGAGACCTTATCCCTGCAACCCTCCAGCTGGGCACCCTTCCGGACTCACACACACCTCCCGAATCCTCACCAAATAGGTTCTCGGAAACTATTAGGTTCTATTTCACCACAAGTGGAAAGAACCTATAACAAAACCAGTCCTTTCCCTTATTTGTCTCTGTTCATTGTGGATGGGACGGCTTTTTTTTTTTCTCATCTGAATTTAAGGAAACCATGTTGAGGAAAGCGCGGCCCTGCTGTATGTATATGGATCTTCTTTCTCACCAGCACCTGACCGTGGTTTCCCATACTATGAAAAAAAATTCTGTTTCCCATTTCTTTTTTGGATGTTTGGGTTTTGGGGGATATTTCCAGTCTTGCAGGGTTATAAATAACACAGGGATGACTGCACTTGTGCTGACATGTCTGTACACACACACAAACACATCCCTAGTGAATTCCTCAGAAGAGGCCATTCTGTGGTCTCTGAGCCTTTGAAATGGGTCAGCTCCTAAGGGACTCATGAAAAAGAGAATGTGCCGCATCCCGAGAATAACCAATTTCTGTTGGCGCAGTGCGGAGATGATGGCACCGGGTACGTTCTGGAATACATGCCGCCTCCTCTTAGGATCCATTTTACCTGTTTGCTTTCACTTCTGGAAGGCAACTGCTAGCAATTGCACTTCACCCACGTGGCTCCTGTTTGGGGTCCCCTTTGTGTCTGTTGGATGAAGTTGTTCTGGAGAGATCAGCTTCTAGAAGATCTAGAGAGATCTAGTTGGAGATCTGGAAAGGAAAAAAAAGGCTGCGGGGAGGGGGGAGGAGGAGTGTGAGTAAGCGGTTTGGTGTAGTCCAGTTGCCATGGAAACCTTGCAATGAAATCTTCCTCCATTAGAGAGAGAGAGAGAGAGAAAAGCGTCAAGTCTTCTGGATCTTGTTTATCTTTCTTTTATGGCACCCTCAAGGCTTCCAGGACCCCACTGGGTTGATGAGAACGAAATTCTCTTCTTGCATCACCCTGCATCTGCCGTTCCCTCCGTACCCCCTAACATTCATTCAACGTTTTGAGTGATAACTATGTGCTTAAAGCAGTCACTGGCCCCTGTCCCTCTGCCAGTGAACCAGGCAGACGTCCTCCCTGCCCTCATTTAGCTTATAGAGGAGTGGAGGAGGGGCACGTAGTGATTGATCAGATCATCCAACGGGCCGTCTTAGAACCTAAGGAAAGATGTAGGCACAGAGCCTTAGCCAGTAAAAGACAGCCCATAAATGTCAGTTAATCGTCTGGGATGGAGAGTAATTTGCTTATGTAACAAATGCTTACAAGTCATGGTATGATCGCGAAAAATCATTCCTCCTGGGCCAACTTCGCTTCCAAGGCCCCGGGCGAATGAGGGCGGGTCTCCCTGGTGTCACGTCCCCTGTGAATTTCGCCTTTTTGAGGTCATTCCTGGAAGTGGGACTTTTAGGAGCGGATCCCGGACCCCAGAGCCGCGGACCTACAGCCGGCACTGCGTCCGTCGCCACTGTTGCCATGGATACCGGACCCGGCGGGGAGGCGGGACCAGCTCGCATGCGCAGGCGCAGGGAGGGGTCTCGGTGTTGCAGGGGAATTGACCAGATTCGAGCGCCGCGTGCTCTCCTACTCTGGGGTCCAGAACCCCGCAAGCCGAGCCACCCCCCTCCGGATTCCGGCCGCTCCAGGTGCGCGCAGCGCCGCCCTCACCTACACCTGGCACAGGAGCCGCATCCTTCTACCTCTGCCCGGGACAAAAAGACCAGAGCGGCCAGGCGGGCGGCATCCCTGGGCCTGACCCGCGAGCAGACTCGTAACCCCCTGCGGATTGTAGGCAAGCCCGGGGAGAGAGTCTCCGCGAAGGCGGCCGCGTCAGCCGGCCCGAGGCAGCAGGAGCCCCGAAATGCCAGCCGGGCCGCGTTCACCTGCACCTGAACTCCAAGCCTCGCGCTGCTGTTCCTGGCTGGCTTTGGCACCGGCCCGACAACCCACGTGCGCCTCAGCTGGGGGCTCCAACCAGCGCACCAGCCTTTGAGCCTTTTACAGAACTGGTGCCGGGGGCTGGAGGCTGACGCACGCAGGGCCCTGCTCGTCACCGGCATCCCTGACGGCCTGGAGCCGGCGGTCATCGAAGCCGCCCTGCAGCCGGCGTTGCTGCCCCTCGGCACGTTCAGGCTCCGGAACACCGGCGCTGCGAGCCACGGGAAGGCCCAGGCCGCCCTGGTGGAGTCTGCGGAGGACATCGACCACGCCGCCACCCCAGGGAGATCCCGGCGCAGGACGGCGTCTGGAGGGCTCTGTGCCGCGAGCGCGCGGAGGGCTCGAGAGTTCTGCGGCAGATGGAGCGCCTGCTGCCGGATGAGCTGCCCCCGCAGGCCGCGGAGATCCGGACCCCCGGGGACACGCCCACCCCTCCCGCTGGGGAGACCCAGGCCCATGCGTCGGGGCAGGTGGCCAGGAGGGGCCGTCGGGGCGGCAGAAACAGGGCCAGAGGCAACAGGCTGGCCCTGAGGGGTATGAAACCGGGCCGAGGAGGGCGGCCGGCAGCCGCGGCGCGGCAGGAGTCCGAGGACTCTTTCGACGGGAGCCTGGGTATCGAGATCCAAGAGGTGGGCCGGGAGGACTGGAGCAGGGACGACGAGCAGAGCGCGCTGGACGCCACGCTGCAGGCCGCGGCCAGGGAGCTCGTGGAGAAGTGGGTCCTCCAGAGCGAAGCGGGTGCCCGTGAGTTCTTGGCCCTGGTGACGGTGACGGACAAAGCCAAGAAAGAGGAGATGGAGAAAGAGCCGCCTGGGGCGGAGTCGGTCAGCCTGAACATCGACGAAGACCGGAGCGCCCTCCCCGCATTAGTGGCCCTGCTCGCAGCGAGGGAGGCGTCGGGCAGGGGCCCGCGGACAGCGACGCTTCCGAGAGCGAGTCGCAGGTCAGCGGGGACCTAGAAAAAGAAGTGGACAACCCCGAGTTTGTGGCCATCGTGGCTTATACGGACCCCTCCGACCCCTCCGCCCGGCAGGAGCTGTTAAAAATGGCTTCTGAGATCGAGGCGCTGGGCTGGAGCAACAAGAGCGACAGAAAGGACGTCCTTTCAGAGCTCTTGTCCGCCATGTCCAGGGACTCCTCCGGCACGCGCGTGAAGGTGGAGGCGGCAGGGCGGGAGGCGGACGCCGTGGTCCTGCGGAAGGCCAAGGACGACCGGAACCTTCTGGAATGCGTTTCTGCCTTGGCTGAGCCGAGACTGCCCCCAAGGGGAGGGGGGCTCAGTGTGGCCTCTTCCCGGGCTGGGTGGACGGCGAAGGCGCGGAGGGGCCTTCTGGGGGAATGTGGAGGGGGGCTGCTGGAGCTAGTGGCGCTCCTGGCCGCCCGGGACGTGGCTGGCGTGATGGCTGAGGAAAAGGAAAACGCCTGGCAGGGCGGGAAGTACAAACACGCCAGAGGCAACCTGGGGGAGGTCTTGGCGCTGCTCGCTGCGCGGGAGAACTTGGGAGTCCGAGGAGGACTCGGAGGCGGCTTCGGGAGAAGAATCCGAAGAGGCGTCTGGGAGCACGGGGAGCGAGGAGTCGGAGTCCCAGGGCCCGGCGTCCAGGAAGCCGCGGACCAGGCGGGCGCGCACCTCCTCCAGGGTCCAAGGTCAGGCCCGCGCCACTAGGGCCCCGCCCCCTCAGGGTCTCGAAGAACCCGAGCGGGAGGTCGAGGCCAAGGGGACCGGGGCGTCCCTCGACAGAGGAAAGTCGGGAACCCGGAGGCGGTCAAGGACCAGGCGGCGGGAAACAAGCAAAAGAGCGGCTCGGCGGTCGCTGGTGCCCACGCCAAGGTCAGCGGGGCCAGGGCGCAGCCGCCCGCAGGTTCCAAATCGGCGCGTGGGAAGAAGGCTCCGCGGGGCAGGAGGCTGTCCCCCAAGCGTCGCTAGGGGAACCCAGAGCCCGCGAGGGCGGCAGAGCGCTGCCCCAACCTCCCCGCTCGCTCCCCGCTCCCTCCTACAGAGGCGACTCCCCGCTGCGCCCGGCCCGGAGCGCGATCGCGATGGAAGAAAACACGAAAGGGCCCCCGGGGGGCGCAGTGTTGGTGTTGGGGGGTCACAGCGGGCGGACTTGGCGCACCCCTCCTTAGCACTCGGGTGAACGGCCCGGGGCAGGGCACAGCCAGCGAGTTTTTCTGGCTCTGAAGGGTTCAGACCCTCGCTTCTGGCCGGGGCCGCCTTCCCCACCACCTCTGCGGGGCCTGGCCGCGCCGGCGGCTCTGCCACCCGGCCGGCCAGCGGCGGCATCAGTGTGCAGCTGACACGAGGCTCAACCTGCTTGCCTGGGGACGTGATGCCCTAAAGGGAAACCTGAGGGGAGCCGGCTGCTCCTGGGGAAGGGAGGGGAGCGGCGGCCGCCATAGACAGGGGGCAGCGGAGGGGGAGAGGAGGAGGACATCCCGGCAGCCCTGCCCACCTGGGGGGCGCCTGGGGCCAGCTAGTACTGGAGAACCAGTTCCTCAAGGCCAAGGTTCCTGCCTCGTCCACAGGCTAAATTTGTCACTCGAGCTGCACAGTGTTTTCCCCAAATTGGAATTATTTGCCAACATTTTCAACTCGGGGCAGTGCACCTCCAGATTTCTGGCTTCTGTGGGTGCTGAGGACAAGGCCCCTTCAGTTGCCTGTGGTCCCCCCAGGCCGTCACACCATCCCTGGTGCCAGGGGCTGACGGATCCCTGCTGCCTTAAGAAGATGAGGGCCCCAGGTTCACCCTCTGAGTAGGTTGAGTGACCCCCTGGTGGGGCCTGGTGGGGCTGGGGGGGTCCCGAGGGGCTGGGCAAGGCCAGTGTAGGAGCTGCCCAGGGCCCTGTCCAAAGAGGGAGGAAGCCCAGCCCTGCCCCCCAGCCAGCCTCCCATTATCGCTCAGTATCTACTGCCCCGCGTGCAAGCGCCTCAGTCGTGTGGCGTCCATGGGCTTTGGCACTCTCTGTGGGGCCCCATGTTTTCCCTAAATGTTCACCGCGACTGGATGCCCCCCTGGGCTGTGTGTACCTTTGTCCCTGTTCCCATCCCCAGGAGGTGGTTAGCCCAGGGGGCCCCTCACAGCCCCACTGGGCTGTCCTAATCCACCGTGGGTCACCGGGCGCAGGAGCAGATGCGGGTTCTGCTGCTGGCTGCTCAGAGGTGGCCCCTCCAGGCTGCAGCGGCCACCGTGGACAGGACGACCTCACCCTAGAACAGGTCAGCGGGCCGGGATGCAGCCCCCTCCTTGCTAGGCACTGCTGATCTTGGGGGTCTGGACCTGGGCAGCTGGGGGTGGGGGTACAAAGCCTCCCCCACTAGAGGTGTAGGTACCCCTCCTCCCCGCTGTCACCTGGAGCTTCAGTAAAGTGAATTAAGCCTCTGCCTGGTGTCTGTGCTCCGGGCAGTGGGGGGAGTGTCCGAGGCTGGGCAACAGCAGCCTGGCCCCTGATGGCTGACCGTGCCCAGAACACTCTGGAACTGCCCTGCCACTGCCGTACGCCCTGTGTCATTTACTGCTTCAGGTGCGCCCCCACCTGCCTCTCACCCCACTCTCAGCTGGCCCTGCTACTCCTAGCCGCCCCCTCCAGTCCCCAGGTCTGTCACTGCAGCCCCTTGAACACCCACAAGCCCCGAGTCGGGCCCAGTTCCCTGTGGCCTGACCCCTGCCCTTTCTCCACCAGGTCCCAGCTTCTGCTGCCCCCCCAGCCTCCCTCAGCTATAACCTCAGCTGTCCCCCCCATCACATCTTGACAGGCTAAATCCCACAACATTCCCAGGTCCCTGCTGTCAGACCCACTTTCCTGGTCCAATCAACTAATTTCTGGGGTCCCAGCCCTCTCCCCTCATCATGGCCCCAGCTCACCTAGGCACTCTGCCCCATTCCTCACCCCCTCTACTAGTGGCCCTGCAACTCCACCTCCCAGGCCCAGCCTGAAACCCCCCACCTTCCAGCTCCCTAGATACGCCCCACCCTGTTCTGAGATTCAGCCAACTGCCCCATTCACCCTTCCCCTGGCGCCCACCGGCAGCCAGTACCCACCTCCACCCAGCACTGCGCCTGTGCCCAGCCCCCGGTTCCCAAGGAGACCTGCGCTGTGCCTGCCTCCCCAGCCTTTGCCACGAAGCCCCGACCTGCACCCAAACTCAGGGATCCCCACTCCCACCTCGGTCCCAGCCTCCTGCCCCACCCCCAGAGGTGGCTGGGGAGCTGCCTGCGGGGCCTCAGAGCGCAAGTCCGACGTTTAATCGTGGAAAAGCACGAGGGTTTCTTGTGCGCTGCGCCCAGAGAGGAAAGTGCCAGAAGTCTAAACCCCGAGTGAGCCGTGGAGGCCTCGGGGAGCAGAGGTCCCAAGATCCCGCCCGAGCGCCCACGAAGAGGACCCGCCGGTCCTCTCAGTAGCAGGTTAGTCCGCGAGCTGGAAGCTGGGGAGGTGCGGAAGGCGGGGCCGGGTGAGGCGGCCAGCACCCGAGGAACGCGCACCGCGGGAGGAGCGACCGGCGCTGCGAAGCCCCGAGCGGGGCGTGTGATAATAGATGCTTCTTCTCGGGTAATGACGGGCCTCCAGTGCCAGCCCGGGTGCCGTGTCACCAAAACAAGCCACCGGCCTTCGTGGCGGTCTCTGTCTGGTTGGATTTGCAAGTAAGTGGCTTTTAGAATGTCAGTCAGATTTGAAATGTTCTTGCAGAGGTCGCTGGGATTGGGGTGGGGGTCCCGGTGTGCAGACAGGCAGAGAGCCTGCAACTGAGGCTGCACTGTCCCAGCCCTTGGGCTTAGAGATCTGGGCGGCCCCGAGACTCCGGGGGAAGGGACGAGATCCTGGAACCGCCCGGCGTTAGAAATCGGGGTTCCGGGGACAGAAAAGGACTCTTCTTCCTCTCCACTGGATTCCTTAAAGGTTGCACTCAAGTCTCCGCCCCCAGTACTTCGAGGTAATCGAGGCGTTAATTCCCGCGAATTGCTGCGACCCATTCACCCACCAGATGGCGCTCCAAGGCCGCTGGTTAAAGGGCTTGCGCAGCGGTGCGCCCGCACTTCCCACCAGGGGGCGCTCCGGGAGCTGTCTTCCCCGCCACGGAATCTCAGAAGGCTCGGGGAAGTGGACTTTCCTACTCACCCCAGACCTACAAAATCAGAAATTGTGGGAACACGGCCCAGCAATCTGTGCTTTCGAATGCCTTCCGGGTGAGTCTAGTGCACGACCAGCTGGAGAAGCCCTGCTGTGGGGTCTCCTTTCTTCCACCCCCTCCCCCTCCTCGGTAGCAGTTCTCATTGCCTGGGAGTGAGGGCACGCGCCGAATTCATCTGGGAAGCTGTAGGAATAGGGGTGCCCTGGGCAGACCTGTCGCTGACACGCCCCAGAACACGGGCTGCGCAGGGGGTGCTTCAAAGCTTCCAGGTCATCTCGGGGTCCCAGGCAGGGCTGAGACGTCTTTCAAGACTGGCCACCGCTGACGTAGGCCGGGAAGGGCACGAGGAGGCGTCTCCTGGGCCGGCTTGAGCACAGACAGTGTCTTCAATCCTCTCAGCAGTCCCGGGAGAAACTCTATTAGGACTCTGCTTGGATGAGTAAGTGGAGGCCCAGAGAGGGGAAGCAAGCGGCCCAGGGTCACACAGCGTCAGTGTCGGTGCCGAATGAGCAGCTGCCCATTCCTGCCCCTGCTCACACTGTGCCCCCAGCAGCTTCCTCTTTCCCTGAAACACCACCTGGGGGTTGGGGTGGGGGACCCAGGAGGTGCCTCTTGTGGTGGGGTGCTGTCTCTCCCCACTCACGTGTTTTGCTGTTTTCTAAGTCGGTGCTGGTGAGGGGCGGCGGGCCCAGTCCAGATGGAGGCTGTTGGGTGTCAAAACTTTTTCTGAGACTTCCCCCTAAAGCCATTCAGGAGGGACCCCCACATTGCTGGGGAGGGAGGGAACCCCTGAAAGAGGGAGGCAGACCCCAGGTCAAGGTCAGCGGCTCTCAACCTTTGTTACTGGTTGGAATTCCCTGGGGCCGGGGATCTAACTTGCTGCGGTGGCTCTGGATAGCTTCATGCGGCTGTGCTTAACCCATTGCGCCACCAGGGAGGTCCCCTGGGGAACTTTTAAAAAGTCAGGCTGCCCGGGCTGCTCCCCCAGAGTCTAAAAGCTGTCGAAGTGGGGCAGGGCACACGCATCAGTCATTTTACCTGCTCTCCATGGGACCTAGTGGCTCGGCAATTGCAGCCATTTCTACTCCACTCTGCCTGCTTTGTAGGCAAGAAGCTGTGGCCAGATGGGGGTCACAGGGCAAGCTGAGCAAAATCCCGGGTCTTTGTTACCCCTCAAACTTTCTCTTCACCACCTTGGGCTCCTGCTTTACCCTTTTGCATTTTCAGCCACACACATTTTACTTCGTAGACTAGACTACCAGGAGCCTTTACCTGAGAGGTAGGCCAACGGCCTGGGGCTGCTGTTTTGGTTGTTGATGTTATAATTATTGTGCACATTGCGGTTACTTTACAGGCTTCCCAGTTCTTTGAATCAAAGCCAAAATTATACCTCAAAGATGCAGATGTTCTTCAGGAAAATGTTGTCTGCGCTGGGGACTTTTCTAGATTTGCCAGGGTTTTTCTATGGTCACTATACATATATTAATTTAAAAAAATTTTCTTTTGTTAAAGATTTGTTTATTTATGCATAAAAGAGCTGGGGTGTAGGCCAGAGGTGGTGTGTGTGTGTGTGCGTGTGTGTGTGAGTGGATTCACCAGAGATAGAGTGGGGAGGAGAACAGGCGAATCTACTGAAATACACTGCTGAGGGGAGCAGCAGGTGAGGCAGGAGAGGTCTGCTGTGCCATGTGGGTTAGCTTCCTGGCCGGGGATCGAACTCAGGCCACTGTGGCTATGGATAGCCTGATAGTGCTGAGACTTACCCCCTTGTGCCATCAGGAAGGCCCCCCCCTTTTTTTTATTTTTTGAAGAAAAAGACAAAGCAAAACAACAAACAAAAGCAAAGCCAAAATACCCGCACCGTCTCGCCCTTTTACCCTTTCTCCCACCCCCGCCCTCTTCACTGCTGACACCTGCAGTTTGATCATCGGTGTCTACTATTTTGTCATTTCATCAGCTTTGATTTCCTAGTATCACTCCTGTATGTAAAATCACCCATTATGTCTTCACCTTTCTGGCTGACTCCACACAATCCCTTCAAGTTCCTTCCATTTTGCTGCCAATGGCGAAATGTCTTGCCTTGTACCTGAGGGGACCCGCGTCTTCTGTGTCTGGCCCACGTCTTCTCCGTCTGGTTCCCTACCGGGGGGCATTTAGGCTGCTTCCACTTCTTAGTGACTGTAAATAATGTCACAAGAAACCCCGTGGGGAGGATGACTCTTGAAGGTGATGGTTTTGTGCCCCAGTAGGTGCCCACAAGTGGACTGTGGGATTGAGAAGCCCCCAGCACCTTCCAAACATGGCTGCACCGTTCCCCCACAGTGCCCAGGGCTCCTCTTCTCCACCCTCCCCAGCCCTGGTCAGGAGTCTGATGCACGCCCTTGTCACATGTGTGAGGTGAGCGCTCACGTGTTTTGACTTGCACAGGCAGACTTGACAGTCGGTTGCAGAATATCGATGTAAACGGCCCTGGGGGGATACAAGTGAACTAAGGCAGCTCAGTGAAGAGTGTGGATGGAAAGGCTGACTCCAGCCAGGGAAAAAAAAGACAAGTGCAAATGATTCATTTTCCCCTTCCTGGTGCGCGTGGGTGGCCCCGGAGGATAGCCTACGCCTGCATAAACCTTATTTCAGTTGGAATAAAATCTATTGGATGTTCCTTCCTCCTAATGCCTTCCAAGTCCCTATTTGCATTGGGGGTTTATTAAATATAGATGAATTTTGTTCCTGCCATGCGACAGCTTTCAGACCCACAGGAGAACATGATCTCCCGCCTTAACCAATGGTGGAGAGAGGCTCTTTTCATTCTGTTGTGAAATTTGGTTTCCCAGTTGTTCTTCCTCCATCCATCTTGCCAATTTTAAGTAGGTATTTATGACTTTTGTCAAACATAAACATACACTTAGAAGACAAAGACAAAAACACACATTTTTTTTTTTTATTTAAGAAGATAATTCAGGGCCTCCCAGGTGGCGCAGCAGTTAAGCACTGCGCTGTGGAGCTGTCAGCAGTGGCTATGTGAGTTCGACGCCTGGCCGGGGATCTTTCCACAAGGCGCAGCAGACCTCTCCTGTCTGGCCTGCTGCTCCCCGCAGCAGTGTATTTCTGTCGCTCTGCCTGTTCTGCTCCCCACTCTGTTTCTGGTGAGCCTCCTCGCCACCCCACACCTCTGGCCTGTACCCCAGCTTGTATGGATAGATAAATAAATCTTAAAAAAAAAGTTCATTTTCTTTCTTTATTCTTTGGTGAAGGGATTCAGATAGGGAGCAGGACTTAATAGTTAAGACTATTCCAAACTTACACCACACTCTCCAGTTCCGGGAAGAATGTGATCAACTTTCAGACATAAACAAGAGAAGCTCCACCTGACTGTTCTGTGCATTGAGTTGATGAGTCTTTAAAAAAATATGCACTGGTATCACTGGGGTGGAATTCTCATCCATGGAACATTCTAGAAAATCAATATAACATTGATTTCACTGCAGATCCCCGAATGTGTGACCATTAAAAAAATTTTTTTAAATGGGAAATATACAATGCACGTACAAAAATGTACCCAAACACAATACAGTTTAACAATTAATTCTTTTGCAAACTCCTGTTACTACCACCCGTTAAGAAGGGATCCTGGGCCTCCCTGGTGACACAGTGGTTGAGCGCTGCGCTGTGGAGCTGTCCGCAGCTCGCGATGCGAGTTCGACACCCAGCCAGGGAGAATCCCACGTGGTGCGGCAGACCTCTCCTGCCTCACCCGCTGCTCCCCTCAGCAGTGTATTTCTGATCTGCCTGTTCTGCTCCCCACTCTGTCTCTGGTGAACCCTCTCACCGCCCCACGCCTCTGGCCTGTATCCCAGCTGTATATCCCAGTATGTATAAATAAATAAATCTAAAGAAAAAGAAGGGCTCCTCCTCCCCTCGTGACCAGTTCATCACAGGATAAAGAGATACTGCTTTGCGATGAGGGCTTCTTTGTTTTTCTTAAATAGGTATGTTTCTTACCAACCAAGGTGTAATCATGGTAGATTTGAATGTTTTTGAAGACTAGATTCATGCAGTCTTACAACTATATGGATTATTTTGCTGAGTGACTGTTTTTTAGGAAAAACAAATCAAAGAAAAAGAACCCAGGGCCTCTCAGTTTCCTGGCCACGTCTGCCTCTTGGAACGCGGCTCCCTGGCTGCAGAGAGGAGACAGCTGCTGGGTTTTTCATCGGGAGGAAATTCAGGGCCAGCAGCTGCGGCTGTAACCTGAGCCCCTGCTCCGAGAAGAACACATCTCTTCTCCCTCCACCTAATCCTGAGGTTTTGCTGGTTATTTCCAGAGAGGGAGCGGAGCGGGAAAGAGCTGGGAATGGCCCCAGGAGGGGCGAGTTGCCAGGTCTGTGGTATTGAAGCCCGAGGCTGTGTGTTAGATTCCTGTTCTCTGCAATGAAAGTGTGCAAGCTGGACGCCATGGTTCTTATTTTATTTTTTTTTAAGATTTATTTATTTATGCATACAGGAACTGGGGTGTAGGCCAGAAGTGCAGAGGGCGGTGAGAAGATTCACCAGAGACAGAGGGGGGAGAACAGGCGGATCCACTGAAATCCACTGCTGAGGGGAGCACCGGGGAGACAGGAGAGGTCTGCTGCGCCATGTGGGTCAGCTCCCTGACAGGTGGGGGATCAAACTCCTGTTTCAGTGGCTGTGGACAGCTTGATAGTGCTGTGTCTTTAACCCCTGCACCACCAGGGAGCCACCATCCACCACCGGCATGGATTTTAAAAAGCATCATTTTGAACAAGCGGAGGAGTCCTGTCACATGCAGACATCTGCAGGACGCCCGCCAACAACTCTCCGCTCTGCTTTTAAGTAGAAAAAAATCAGAAACAAACCTCCCAGCCACCCACAGGAGACGAGGCAGTGACACTGTGTCTTCCTGTCACACATTACTGACCATGGTCCTTGGTCAGAAATGCATTTTACTGTGACTGAGCCAGGAGACACACACACACACACACACACACACACACACACACACACACACACACACACACTTCACCCTCAAACAACATGAGGCTTAGGGGTACCAACCCCCAGCTAGTAAAAAATCTGAGTATACTTTTGGGGTCCCCCAAACCTAAGCTACTAGCCTGCTGCTGGCCGAAGCCTTACGGATAGAAAATTGGTGGACACAGATTTTGTATTTACTATTCACTACGTGGAAGTGACTCATCATGAAGATCTGCTCCTCGTCTTCACACTGAGTTGGCTGAGGAGGAGGACAGAGAGGAGGGGTGGGTCTGTGTTTCAAGGGTAGCAGAGAAGGAGGGAGAGGAAGCGGAAGGGGATGTGACAGGCGAGACCCTTGGTCTCGCCCACAGAAATTCACTGGCCCTCCTGTCTGACTTTTTGCTTTTTCATTTCTATGGACTGTTTCTATGTGGAATTGTTGCTTCTCCCTCTGTTCGCTTTAGTCTCGGCGCCCCAAGCACCCATGTTGTAAAGGTCATAAGTAACCTCGACTCCTCGGCACCCTTTGGCTGGATGGTCTACCGTGCAATTGTTTCTGGAAGTGGGTTCTGTGTTTTCTTTCTCATCTACTGGCCCTGGCTTGGAAGGGTTCATGTCTATTAAGTCATCTTTTGCTATTTTTCCCCAATCTATAAGTGGTCACCCCACTGTTCAAACTCATGTTGTTCCAGTGTCCAATGGACATAGAAAGCAGAATATAAAGTGCATGAAGCATATATATATATTTTTAAAGATTTATTTATGTATACAAGAACTGAGGTGTAGGCCAGAGGTGGGGGTGTGTGTGAGAGGATTCACCAGAGACAGAGTGGGGAGCAGAACAGGCAGATCGACGACGGGAATACACTGCTGAGGGGAGCAGCGAGAGAGGCAGGAGAGGTCTGCTGCGCCATGTGGGAATCTCCCCAGCTAGGCGTCAAACTGGCTCAACCGCTGCGCCACCAGGGAGGTCCTAAAACAATATTTTTAAATGATTCTCTGATTCCTGGATACTGAGGTTGGGCACTCTGGAGGTTGAGGAGTGAAAGCGTGAAATTGGGGGTGAGCGGCAGAGAGGGGTCCCTGAGCAAGTGAAACTACAGAAAGTCTGGAGCAAGAAGTTGCTCTCACAGCAAAACTCGCGAGAACAAGCCAGATGAATCACAGAACAGCCCAGTGGGTTGTCACAACTTACTTGGGTGGAGAGTTTGGGGGGGAACCCAGAGCTCTCCCCCTTTCTTTGTGTTTGGTATTTACAACACTTTGTGTTCTCTTTTGAAATAACAGGAAGACAGAATAAGAAGCCAAGGTGAAATAGGAGAGGATAGAAAGGTGACCCTACACCTGAAGTATAGAGCTGGCTGTGTTGTCATGGAAACCACCGGTGGGAGTGTTGTCATGGAAACCAAAACGCCCTGGGTTGTCATAGAAATCCTATGACATCGCCTGTCAAGGGTGCTGCAAACCTATTTTTAGATCCACTGGTAATCAGGCTCCTTGGTAGGAGGGGGGCCAGCGCAGACTCCGCTAACACACATTAGTGCTTGTATACACTCTAGACAGAGAACCAGATGCTTAGAATTTTAGTTATAAACTCCTTGATAGGGAACAAAATATTTCTCCAAAATGTGTGTGTGTGTGTGTGTGTGTGTATTTTTTTTTTTTTTTTTTGCATGGAAGAACTGGCGTGTAGGCCAGGGGTGCGGGGGGGTGAGAGGATTCACCAGAGACAGAGTGGGGAGCAGAGCAGGTGGATCCATTGAAATCCACTGCTAAGGGGAGTAGCAGGGGAGACAGGAGGGGTCTGCTGTGCCATGTGGGTCAGCTCCCTGGCTGGGGATCGAACTCAGGCCGCAGCGGTGATAGTGCTGAGACTTTACCCCTAGGCCACCAGGGAGGCCCTGATGCTATTTTGATCACCAGCTGGAGAAGACCCCAGCAGGATGGGAATTTGCCTGTGTCCCCATATCGCTAAGGCGCAGGTGAGCTTCCTGGTCGTCACACATGATTGACACGTGCCCCTGGTCTTTCCTCCTGCGAATGTTAATCTGCATCCTTCTGTGGTGGGAACTGTAACTGGGACCATAACAGCCTTTCTGATTTCTGTGGCTGTAGCAAAGCACTGAACCCCAGGGTGGGCCTAGGGACCCTCAACACCACATCTGAAACTCAGCATGGCCCACACCAAACTTCTGATTCGCACCTTCCTGTTTGCCCAAATCTGTTCTCCATCAAACCTTCCCCATAACAACACCTGGAACCAGAAACATTAGCAGCTCTCCCCGCCCCGTGGAGTTACACATTTCAAGGCATTAGATATTGTGCAGGAAACCACCCTCCTGACTTCTAACAGCGTGGGTTACTTTTGCCTGTTTTTGCATCTCATACACACAGAATCATACTACAGAGGCTCTTGTGTGTCTAGTTTTGTTACAGGGCAGGGAGAGGGGCACCCCAGAACCCCCAAACTTGCCTGCTTTAAATAGGTTCTGCCATCTGCTGCGTCAAGAGAAAACATATAAGACCTTTAATGGAAAGGAACTTTAATACAATTAGCGTGCAATACAGAAAAGACAGAGTACTGTTTTCAAATCAAGCACCCAAAGTTATCCATCCCCTTGTGGGTAAAAGTCCACCCAAACAGGATTGCCCGAAAGCCTGCCACAAGTCTAAAGCACCTTCTGGCGGGGGCCCATAGAAAAAGGTCAGAAACAGACACGTCTGGGAGGAAAAGAGCCAAATCAAAACGAAGATAAAAGCTCCATTGTGAACCTCCCCACTGGTCTCTCACCCTCATCTGTTTCAGCCAGTCCAGGACCAAGAAACAAGCGCAGCTTCTTCAAATGTCTCTGCTCCCTGTGCCTCCTCCAGGTCTCCTTGATCCCCATCCTGCTTCCTTCCTCTGCAGTCTCCTCTCCAGCATCTTCTCCTCCCTGCTCAGCTCCACCCTCCCTTGGAGGGAACCTGGAACCTCCCCTTTTCCTGGGGACCACCCCGTTACAGTTTCTTATGCTCCACTTTATAGTTGCAAAATTTATCATGTTGTTGCCTGTCTATTGGAATATGTACATTTGGATTCACCTAGCTGAATGATGTCTCTTTTTTGTTTGATATATGATGGGAATTTGGGCAATGATACAAATACTTACCATACCAAGTTCAAGGATTTAGTTATTTGACCTTGCTAAGGCTAGTTCCCAGATGGAATCCAAACTGCAGGTTTTGGTAGAACACCCAGTTCAAAATTGCACTTCAGTACAGCTTTTCTGTGTGAGCTCCCTGAATTTTCCAAATGGCTATAAATCGGCAAGATTCTTATTGGTAATTTCTCTGTGGAGAAGTAGAAACTCCAAGAGTTCACATTACTTGTCTAAGTTTGCACAGTTGGGGTGTTTATGGAGGACCTGGCAGGAATCTTCAACTCAAAAGGAATCCTTTTTAGTCAGCTATTAACATTGCTGCCCGTGGGCAGCAAGTTGAGGACACCAGCAAGGAGAAGTGAGACCACTACCCTCAGGCCTGGAGGTAGGCAAGGAGGTGGGGGGAATGGAACAGGAAGAAAAGAGAGGCAGGCAGGCATTATGACTCAAAACAAGTCTCTATTGTGGCTCCTGGGCCACGTTTACGGACCCCCAGGGTGAGGTCCGCAAAGTCGCACCCTGGGTCAAGTGGGGGGAACTTATATAGTGCAGTGTTTAGCCCAGGGAATCTGCGAAGGATCTTCAGTTATGCGAAAGGAGCTGTTTTTCAGAAGGAGTTGTTTTTCGTCTAGGTGCCCCTTTATCGGACTGGGCTATCTGGTGTTCTGGTAAGGGTGGTGAGGGGGTGGGCGCCAGGGTGCCGGGAAGCTGTTTTTCTTTAAGTTGCTCCCTGTTTAGGTGACTGAGAGGCCATCACTGCTTCCGTTCTGCCAACCCAGGCCCAGACCTAACAGTAACAAGGCAGAAGTTTCTAGAAACTTCTGAACAATTCTGGAACCTGGGCGTTGTGGATGCTTGAGAGGGCTCCCAACAGGTGCTGCGACTTTTGTTAGGGGTCTGGGGTTGGCGCGGGCGGGGGAAAGAGGGCGCGCTTTCCGGTAGCCCTCTGATGTCCTGTGTCAGCAGCCACAGAAGTCAGCGCGTTCCAGCCCGTCCCAGTCTCTGTCCCTAAGGACAATATTGAGCAGAAAAGCCTGGGCCTGAGGGACAATCGAGGAACATGCAGGCCCCTCGCTCCGTGAGCAGCTGCACACCCGCATGGCCACCGTCTCCCAGAGCCGGTGGGCGCAGCCCACGCGCTGGTCCGCTGCGGTCGGTTGCCATGGAGACCGCGGCGGCACGGGAGCTAGTGCGCAGGCGCGCGCCGCGACGCCGCCTCGGCTCCGCGCAGCTGCCGGGATCGAGGCGAGACGCCGCGTGACCCGCCCGGGCCGCAGCGAGGCGGACGCCGGGTCCCGGCCCAGTGCCCGCTGTGCAGCCGCGCGGGGTGACCCGAGCCCACGCTTAGCGAGCGGCCGCGTCCCGATGGCCTCTCCTTGGTCGGGCTGAGCAGTCGGAGGCGGGGCTGCCACATACTGCCTGGCGCGCCAGGCTCGGGAGCGGCCGAGGGTGTCGCCGCGCTCCGGGACACGTGTGAGCACCCGGGCCGGCTTGGGGAGGAGGTGTCGGGAGAGCGCGAGGCCGCCTGCAGGCCGGCGGCGGCGGGGGCAGCCCGGGCCCTGTAACCTGCCGCTTTCCGGGGAATCTGATCTTCCTCTTCTTTTACCTTGCAGGATTACAATTTGGGGAGCGCTGTAGACCCTGCATCCACTTCGTAGACTCTTCTCTGCACGTGGGTTTAGAGCTGCCTGGTGGCCGCCACCATGGCGATGGCCCTTTTGGAGGACTGGTGCCGAGGCATGGATGTGGACATCCACAGGTCCCTGCTGGTCACCGGCATCCCGGTGGACTGTGGCCATCAGGAAATCGAGGAGACCTTGAATGGGGTCCTCTCTCCACTGGGCCCTTACCTCGTGCTCAACAAACTTTTTGTGAGACAACAGAATGCTAAAGCTGTCCTCATTGAGGTCGCAGAGGGTGTGAATCTGAGCACCATACCCCGGGAGTTCCCAGGAAGGGGAGGAGTCTGGAGGGTGGTCTGTAGAGACCCCACCCAGGACGCCGAATTTCTGAAGAATCTGAATGAGTTCCTGGATGCTGAGGGGCGCACCTTGGAGGACGTGATCCACCTGCTCCAGCTCAGCCACCCCCCACCGCCCCAGAACCAGAGTCAGAACTGGGCAGAAGCTTTGGGGGTGCTCCTGGGGGCGGTGGTGCAAATGGTCTTCTACATGGATACGGAGGTCCG
This sequence comes from Scalopus aquaticus, assembly GCA_004024925.1. Lineage (NCBI taxonomy): Eukaryota > Metazoa > Chordata > Mammalia > Eulipotyphla > Talpidae > Scalopus > Scalopus aquaticus. The sequence continues at coordinate 45,710 of PVIJ01003024.1, read as the reverse complement.
CAGCCAGGAGGAAGCTTGTGCTCAGCGGGTGGCTGAGGCCCAGGCGCCGGCAGCCTCAGCTAACACAGCAGGGGTAAAGGTCAAGAAGGAGCCAGGGCGTTCTGCAGAGGTGGGCTCGGCCTCGAACGAGAATCTTCGCAGCTGGGATGACCTGCAAGCTGAGGGAGAGCCCCCCAAACCTTTGGTTCACAAAGCTGGCACCACGACTTGGCCTAGGAGAAAGCAGGGAAAAAGCCCTGAGCAGGAAGCAGTGGCCTGGAAGAAACCTAAAGATGACCATTCTAGCAGCTCAGCGTCCTTAGGGGATCCTAAGGCTGATGATGCTGAAAGTGTGGAGACTTCAGAACGTATCAGGTGCTGCAGAAAGCCCTGCATGAAGCAGGAGGAGTCGGCGCTGAAGAAACCCCTGGCGAAGAGTCCCTGGAAGGCTCCCAGCCCCCCAGAGCAGGATGCCCAGTCAGAAGAGGAGCGCCCCCGAATTGCCTGTGAGTCAGACCAAGATGGCGCTGAGGAGGGCTCACCAAAGAAAAAGCCCATGAGCTGGCCCTCGGCCAAGAGTGCTGCCTCACTGAAGAAGAAAAAGAAGGTGAGCTTGGGCCCTGTGTCTTATGTCCTCGTTGACTCGGAAGACACCAGGAAGAAGCCAGTGACTGCAAATAAAGGTCACGGTTCAAGAAGGGACGGGTCCTTTCACGAGGCCTGGCGAGGCCCTCCGCCGCCTGAGTCGACAGCCTCCACGGCCCAGGGCCGCACAGCAAAGCCAGAAGGCGCGCCTCAGGCCTCCGAAGGTAAGAGTGACAACGGACGCCATTTCGGTTGTGTCCACAGGTGAATGAGGGGTGACCACAGGAGAGGCCAGTGGGGGCAGAGCCCAAGGGGGTGGCAGGTTCGGGGGTCAGTGAGAAGACACCGTGGTAGTTAAGGTCCTGAACTCCCTCCTGGGAGCCTCTGAGGCCGACATGGGAGGCACCTGTGTGAGGAAGGGACAGTGACGCAGACCTGCTGGCCCGTCTGTGACAGGCGTCCTCAAGAACTTCCAGGATTATATTGTCTGCAGGGTGGGTGACTCTAAGAGTGGAGTTTTCTGGGTGGGGGATTGGAAAAGAGACCCAGAAGTCCAAGGAAGTGAAAAAAATTTCCCCTCGGTACTTTTCATTTCCCTCTTGAGCTGTTCTAATTTGTCCACAGCACCCGGTAAGCATTGACTCAGCGGATCGGCCATTCTGAGGAATTGCAAGAAGACCAAGGAAGACTTCCCAAGTCGGGAACCACGTTTTGTCACTGAATGAACCAGGACTTTTGACTCTTAGGAGGCCAGTTTGGAAAGCTCTGGCTCTGAGGCACATGACGGTGAGATCGTGGAGGGGAGGAATTCGGGGAGGTGGGGGCATCTCTGCTTTTTTCTGTCAGGCCTGCTTTTTCACCTCCTTCTCAACTCCCCTTCAGAGGTTGTCAAGTCATTAGGCAGTTTAGGAAAATTCTAGAGCATTCTCTTTTAGCCATGGGCAGGGTCCCTGTTACGGTCACTGTGTTGAGCCATGTGCCCCCCTCCCCGGTTCCCTGCAGCCTCTTCTAGATGGTCACCCAGTCACTGCAGGGCCTGGTGTTTTGAACCGTGGCTTGGCCGTTTTCTCCCCTCTGCTTTCTCTGTGCTGCAGTCCGCAGTAAGTTGTGCTGAGATCTTGGAGGCCAACCTCGTTCATTGTTCCACCCAAGCTCTAACTTCCAGCCTCCAGTCATCCAAACAGAGGATGGTAAGGCCCTAAGAGTCCATTTTGAGTGGAAAAAAAGGTCTTAGGCCTTGAACTATTCCTGAGTTTTTAGATTTTGTTAATTAAAATGGCACTTGGATTCCTGGCTGGGATGAACAGCAAGTTGCGGGATGATTGGTTCATGAGGCACTTGGCCTTTCCTGGTTTTCCAGCTCTAATTCCATCCATTGCTGTAAACTCTCAACATCTTTGAGGCTGAAGATCACCTCTCCTGGTACAGTAAGAGAGGAAAACAGATTTAAAAATTGTTCATTTCTGCCCCCGAATAGAGCAGTTTCCAAACTCTTCCGGGGGAGAAGTATGGGGACCCAAAGATGTCATCCAAGTTTTTTTTTTTTCACGTATTAGGGAAAAAAGCCTGTGACAGATGGCACTACCTGTCTTGTGAGCCAAACCAGTCACATCTGGGGGCAGTTGATTCACTCTCTGCGCTCCAGAGGCTGGAGGCAGGAGCAAGTCTGTGCGAGGCTTCTCCCTAGAGGGCAGGCTTTGCTGCTGGGAGCATGTCCTAGCAGGTAGCTTGTTGCGCCTGGGGCCTGTGGTCGTGATAGTCCCAGTGAGCGGCCTTGACGGATTCAGGGCCTCTTGGTGCAGTTTTTGTGACAAAGGGTGTGAACAGTTGTTAGATGACAGCCATTCACTTTGGAAAGGAAACTGCTCTGGCAGTTCTCCCCACCAGCTGAGTCTAACCTAGGAGAAAGGAGCTGCTGTCTGGGTCTGTGGATGTCACTCACCGTTTCCCTGGGCACGTGGGGACAGCGGGAGTGAGTGGGATTCTTGGGGGGAAGCCCACTGCGCCCCAGCTCCTGGGTCGAACTTAGGTCTGTCAGAACTCCCCCCCCCCCCGCCGTTTACATGTGGACCCATGGTTAGTGAATGTAAATGTCTGTGTGACAGAATAAAGTTCAAGTTAAGTGTCTGTCTAGTCTCTCTTGTAGGCGGAGACGGCGTGGGTTGGTGAACCTGAGAAAAGTGTTTTCCCGATAAACCATATCCGCTCCCAGCCCCGTGGGGCAGGAACTGCTGTCAGTCCTGGGAGATTGTCCTCCTGGGGGAGGGGGCCGGGATGCCTGCCCTCTGCTGTGTGCCTTCCATCTATGTGAGGGGGCTCTGTCACAGAGCTTGCGTTTCCAGAAGTTTCTACAATAGGTAACTGGTGATGAGAATTACCTAAAAACGCTTCTTTGTCTTTCAAAGCCGCCGGGAGATGAGTTAACCCTGAGGACTTTCAGCTAGAACTGTCCGTCTCTTCTGCCCAAGCCCTTTCCTGTTAGGGACACCTGAGCTGGGGTGGTCGCGGCCTCAAAGTCACCTACGGTTTTGTTAAAAACACCAATTCTTGGCCCCCACCTGCTCAGTCGGGAGCCCATGAGGGCGGTGCCATCCCCAGCCCGTCCCCCGGGAAGCCTGTCCCCATTCGGTCCCCCTGAGAATTCAAGGCGCATGTGGGTGGATAGCTCTAGGTGAAATAACTGACACTTAAGAAAGGGGAGGTTCCTTAGGGGACCAGATTAGGTTTTTTTAAATTTATTTATTTGTGCATACAAGCTGGGGTGCAGGCCAGGGGTGTGGGAGATGAGAGGATTCACCAGAGACAGAGTGGGGAGCAGAACAGGTGGATCCACTGAAATACACTGCTGAGAGGAGCAGCGGGGAGACAGGAGAGGTCTGCTGCGCCATGTGGGAAGCTCCCTGGCCCGGGATCCAACTCGTGCTGCAGTGGCTGGGGGTAGCTTCATGGTACTGGGACTTGACCTCTTGCGCCACCAGGGAGGCCCCACAGTTTGCGATCTTGATAAAAGGCTGGGTCGTACAGCAGCGGATAAGCCTTATCTGGCTCAATGCGAGATTCTCTTGTGGGCATTTCACTCCCATAGGACCCCAGCGTCCGTGCCCCCGTGTGGGAGGGTCTTGAGCATGTTCAGAACAGCTCTGTCTGGCCTTTGTTCAGCGCCAGCTGCTCAGAGAAGAGCCTCAGGAATCTGGCTCCCCCCACCCCCTGTGGTGACGGGGAGCTGCTGGCAAGGCGGAGCTGTCTGATGGGCCCGCAAAGCGCCCAGCGCAGATTCTGGTGGTTTCGGTCCATGTTCGGGGAGACTGCTGATAAGCTGAGCGTAGGTCACACTCTCGCTTCTAACCAGAGCGGCTCGGGAACCTGCCCTGTTGGTCGTGTCCTGACCGGTCAGCCTGGGCCACGTGTCCCTGCAACGTGCGTGCAGGTCCGGTCCCTTCGTGGAGTCACCAGATGTCAGTGGAAGAAGGGAGGGGCTGGTTACCAGGAGGAGGGGTGCGGAGGACAGAGTTGTTGCTGAAGGTCTCCTGTCAAGGTTGGGGGCAAATCTTTGGTCCTCCAGCTTGGGGTGGATGTGTAGAGACCCCAAAAAGCAGTCCCCACCTGTCTCATGTTGAGTGAACTGTGCCAGTGGGAAGCTTTGCGCTGCCTTGAGCTTACATTTGTGATGAAACCCCCATAACGCAGAATTCCCCGTCTTTCCCTCAAACTCACAGGCCAGAGCCTGCCCGTCGCCGCCGCCCATGCACAGATCCTCCTACCATGACGTCCACTCCCCCCGCCCCCCCGCCCCCAGCCCCTGGCAGTCACTGTTCACCTTTGCGTACCCAGAGACAGGGCTGCTCTGGGTGTGTCCCTAAGTGGGCTCACGCAGCATTTGTCCTGGGTCTGGCCTGTTTGACGGAGGTGGCTTATGTCTGGCTCCCCTTTCCAGTCTACTTCGAGAAACTAGAAGCAAGTTGATGGTTTATGGGTCACATCCCTATCTCACACTTACATCTCACACTTACGCCAGCACGGGCTTAGCACTCTGGTTAGTGAGCTGCTTGTCTAAATGCTGGGGGGGGACCCAGTAATGTGTGGCTTCTATAGCCAAGGTCTTCATTTTCATGTGTAGAAAAAGATCTGTTACTTTTATAGTATGTGGTCTTCTTGGGGAAATATTTTTTCCTGTTGCCCCTCACTGCTTTATTTTTTCATCAAACTAAAATAACTTTGGTCCTACATAACTAAAAACAAACAAAAAGGCGTCCCTTCCTTTACCAGGTTGTATAGTACTCCCATTTATGTTGCCTTTTGTTAGTCTGTCCATTCATGAATGGATACAGGTTGCTTTTACCTTTTGGCGATTTTGAAGGATGCTGCTGGGAACATGGGATGTGGAAATCTCTTGCTTGGTGTGAGATTTCTTGCTTTCAGTTCTCAGGAGAAGCATTGCTGGTGATTCTGTTTTTGAGAAACTGCTACACCGTTTGCCATTATATTGCCTTGACTTTTCAAATCAGGCCACTTACACCCTCTACAATGCAAAATTTCTACATTGAGAGGTCAGTCCTACAGCAGGTACTTCACTACCCCATCTGTCTCCTGTCTGCTCCAGTTTCACTGTGGTCATTATGAGTCAACCTGGAACAAATTTGGACTGCATGTTCTGGCTTTACAGGTGACCCTGTGCTTGTTGTAAATTGGTGGCGGGTGTTTCTCCTAATTAATGCCTTTGGTTTGTGGAAAAGAACCTGAGCAATTGTTTGAGGGTGTTAAAAATTCAACACTGAAACAAAAATCACTTACCACCATTCTCCCATGTCTTAAGTGCTGTTTATTTTGAGCATCTCCTGGGGTTATGGGTTGAAAGGTTTAGCATTCTTACAGCTGGAGTAGCCAAGAAAATTCCAGAACAGACAGGGAAAGAGGATGGGTCTTGTGGGTTATTAAGATGCCCAAAAACTATGTCATGAATCCACAATAACTGATAAGGCAGTAGGACAGATGCACAAATCCAAAATAGGATGCCTAGATTTGGGCAATTTTGGTGTTTTTGCAAATCAGTGAGAACAGAGAGATTCCAAAAGAGATGGCAGCAAAGGGAAGAGCAGGTAATTTTCCTTGCAAAATTCTGGATATGTCAAAGAATAGTAAAAAAAAAAAAAAGAACGGTAGAAGTGGTAGAAGAAAATACGGGTGAATTCATTTTTTTAAAAAGATTTATTTATTTATGTATACAAGGGGGTGAAGGCCAGAGGTGTGGGGTGGTGAGAGGATTCACCAGACACAGAGTGGGGGGGAGCAGAACAGATGGATTAATTGAAATACACTGCTGAGGGGAGCAGCGGGCAAGGCAGGAGAGGTCTGCTACATCATGTGGGAATCTCCCTGGCTGGGTATCGAACTTGTGCTGCAGTGGCTCTGGACAGCTTCATAGTGCTGCACTTAACCCGTTGCGCCACCAGGGAGGCCCATTTCTTTTCTCTTTTTTTTTTTTTAGAGATTTATTTATTTATCCATACAAGCTGGGGTGTAGGCCAGAAGTGTGGGGGGTGAGAGGATTCACCAGAGACAGGGCTGGAAGACAAACAGGCAGAGCTACTGAAATACACTGCTGATGCGAGTTCGACGCCTGGCCGGGGAGAATCCCACATGGCGCGGCAGACCTCTCCTGCCTCACCCGCTGCTCCCCTCAGCAGTGTATTTCTGATCTGCCTGTTCTGCTCCCCACTATGTCCCTGGTGAACCCTCTCGCCGCCCCACACCTCTGGCCTGTACCCCAGCTTGTATGTATAAGTAAATAAAATCTTTTTTTTTTTTTAAAGATTTATTTATTTATGCATACAAGCTGGGGTGTAGGCCAGAAGTGTGGGGTGGTGAGAGGATTCACCAGCGACAGAGTGGGGAGCAGAACAGGCAGATCGACTGGGATACACTGCTGAGGGGAGCAGCAGGCGAGGCAGGAGAGGTCTGCTGTGCCATGCGGGAAGGTCCCTGGCTGGGTATCGAACTCGTGCTGCAGTGGCTCTGGA
>PVIJ01003024.1:6618-39029 GCA_004024925.1 Scalopus aquaticus | reverse complement strand
TTTAAGATTTATTTATTCATGCATACAAGCTGGGGTACAGGCCAGAGGCGTGGGGCTGCGAGAGGGTTCACCAGAGACAGAGTTGGGAGCAGGACAGGCAGATCAGGAATACACTGCTGAGGGGAGCAGCGGGCGAGGCAGGAGAGGTCTGTCGCGCCATGTGGGAATCTCCCCGGCCGGGCGTCGAACTCGTGTCACTGCTGCCGACAGCTCCACAGCGCAGCGCTTTAACCACAGCGTAGAGCTTTAACCCGCTGCGTACCAGGCAGGCCTGGCTCTGAATTCATTTCTTACTCTGGCATGAGAAAAGCCTTTTAAGCAAGATTGAAGCCTACTGGCCAAACCAAGAGAAAGAATGAATTCATTTGTCAACATCAGTATTAAAAAGGAACATAATGTTACTTTAAAATGGCAGAAGACATGCTTTGCAAAATATTTCTGCTGTGTGTCATAGCAAAGAGTTAATGTTTTAGCTTCAGTAAGAGCCAGTTCAAATTATAAGCAACTGATGACCCTAACAGAAAAATGGGCAAAGCCCAGGCAGTTCACTGAACAAGGGTCACAAAGGACAGAAATCTTACAGAAAGTGAGTTTACTCAAGCAGCCATTGAGGCAAATCAAAGCAGGACATGTTTTCTACCTGACAGACAAACATAGTGACATCACACATACTCCCTGCTGGCAAAAGTATTACACAAAGGGGCAGCTTTCTAGGGCATGTTTGCTTGCTTAAAATTATAACTTTCCAAAGTTTTTTTGCTATCTGACAACCACAACTAATATTTTAAGAGAACATCGGTGAATCTACTATTTTTACAATTTCATTGATGGGGTGCTACTTGGGAGGAGGGGTTACGATCCTCGTGCATTTTACTTTTTAAATATTTCCCCACATTTAAAAAAATCCGCCATTTAAAAGCACTCAGCCATTTAAATGCATTATTCCATCCAAACAACATAAGCCGGTGGAGTGGAATTAACTCACCCCTCCATAGATAAAGGACTCATTGTTTTCTCATCATCTCTGTTTACACGTTTGCACTTTTGGTGACAGGGTGAGTGATGAAGGAGATTAGAGAGCTATGCTGATCTGTGCTAAAAACTACCCCGGAGCACGTCCAGGCTGGGCAGCTGCCCCAGGAGTGCCCCAGCGACACGCAGCACCTGTCACGCTCAGTTGAATGTCAGGTACGCTCGAGCAGCTCCTGGCTCTGGGCCAGCCTGGTGAGCGTGTAATGGCCCAGGGATCCGCGGCAGGGACCAGGGTGACAACACGACATTAGGGATCATCCGTGCTTCGGTGTAGGATTGGGGGTGTTTCTCCTGCAGCTTCTGTGGTATGGATGAGCTGTTACCTTTCAGGAGTTCTTAGCATTCACGGTTCCATCGTGAGACCACCGTTCCCTCCAGTTAACTGCAGATGTAGCCTGGGTTTGCAGCACCAACTGCTGAAAAAATATTACCATATGAGATGATGTGGAAGCTTCTGGAACTCAGTACGTGGGGTAGGCGTTAACACAATTTTTAGAAAGTGGGTAACACATCAAAGTGTAAGCGTGCTTAACACATTTTAGTTCACTTGGAAGTGGTGAGTCTGTGCTTTAAGCTACTGAAAAGAAAGTGAGAGGAAAAAGACGGCAAAAAGGGAAAAGCGTAATAGCAGATAACAGTTTCGTGGCTCTGGATAGCTTTTTAGCACTGAGACTTAACCTCTTGCTCCACCAGGGAGGCCCCAATTAGGAATCTTTCTGAGGTGTCTTTTATAAGGACACTCATCCCCAAGGCCACCTCCTAATCACACCGAGGGGTAGGGTCCCACTATGTGAATTGGGGGAGGGACAACCATAGTCCCTCGGCCATGATATCACTCTGTCATTCCGTGTAGACATTTAGGACGGGAGAACATGGTCTGTGGTGAAAACAGCCATGCTTGCCCCGCGGGGCAAAGGGCCAGTTGTGGGGGCACAAGGGGAGGCGGTGGGCCTGCCCTGGGCGGTGAGCCCGCTGTGTGCCTGTCCACGATCACTGCATTGCACACATCAGCACACACCTTCCACTCTGTGTAAACGATGCCTCCATAAAGATGTTTTTCACAAGTAACCAGGAAGGGGCCTCCCCGGTGGCGCAGCGGTTCAGCGTTGCACTGTGGCGCTGTCGGCAGCGGTGACGCGAGTTCGACGCCCGGCCGGGGAGAATCCCACATGGCATGGCAGACCTCTCCTGCCTTGCCCGCTGCTCCCCTCAGCAGTGTATTTCTGATCTGCCTGTTCTGCTCCCCACTCTGTCTCTGGTGAACCCTCTCGCCGCCCCATGCCTCTGGCCTGTACCCCAGCTTGTATGCATAAATAAATAAATCTTAAAAAAAAAAACACAAAAACAAGTAGCCAGGAAGGAAGAGTGCTGTTTTCGTCTTTGCTGTTCTAGCACAGAATCACGAACAGCCCAAGCCAGAGCAGTGCTGTGTGCTGAGGCCATGTTGCCACCGGGCCTAGTTGGATGCATTTTGTGCGTGATTCCAGACCCTGCAGCCAGCCGCTGTGCCGGCTCTGCAAGCCTGTTTGCATGTCCCGTCCAGATGCGGATTAAGACCCGGTGGCATAGTCGGGCCTGTTTAAAATTCAGGCCTGACACGTCCGTCTCATAAAACTGCATGTGATTCCCGTTTCAGTGTGGAGGTCACGTCCGGTGTGAGGGCAGGGGCCTTAGTGAGGGTGAAACCATCTCACCCCAGGGGATCTACCAGGGAGGGTACTTCCCCAGCCTGTGACTGTGGCCTGATGAGAGAGTGTTAATGCTTCTAGATGAACCAAGTTCCCCAGGTATTATTGCAAATTATCTTGCAATTTTCTGAATTGCTTTAGCTGAACCACATTCTGACATGAGAAGGCAACACTGGGGAAAATGCAGGCACAGCTGGGTTAACCCTGTCGGGTAATAATGGATAGTGAAGCTTCGGTCGCACTATAGTTTACTCAGGATGAAGAAATAAGTCACCAAAAAAGTGAGAGAGTTGTAAATCCAGAGACAGAACTTCCTAATCCTAGAATTTAGACTCTGACTGGGGGCCGTTTAAATTAGTAGAGAGAAAAAAGGATTTTGTAGACTTCGCTGGTGCTTAGGGAGAAGGGTGCCGTTTGAGTGGGGAAGGAATAAAGCCAGGCTTTTGGCCTCCTTTGGGCCCTCAGATGCCTTCCACACGGATCAGAGATGTAAATGTAAAAAAGAAATCAGTGATTTTTTTTTAAAAGATTTATTTATTTATACATACAAGCTGGGGTACAGGCCAGAGGCATGGGGCGGCGAGAGGGTTCCCCAGAGACAGAGTGGGGAGCAGAACAGGCAGATCAGAAACACACTGCTGAGGGGAGCAGCGGCGAGGCAGGAGAGGTCTGCCGCACCATGTGGGATTCTCCCCGGCTGAGCATCGAACTCGCATCACGCGGCCGATAGCTCCACAGCGCAGCGCTCAACCGCTGCACCACCAGGGAGGCCAAGAAATCAGTGAATTTTACATCAAAACCAGGAGAGGCTTTACTTCTTGCTTCAGAAGCAGAAGGCATTTCTCGGAAGGACCCAAAGCCCAGTGATCAAAAGAAGCCGGTGAGCTGGCCCGCTCTAAGGACCATGTAAGTCCTTAGAAACCAAAACGCCATAAAGTCAAAAGCCAGACAACAAGCTGGGGAAGAAGCCATTACAGGTAGAAGAGACTCAAGATGAGTTTCCTCAATTTCCAAAGAAAGACAAAGAAAAGACAAAATTCCTGTCAAAGAAAAGACAAAATTCTCCAGTGAGATTAGCTTCTCTGGTGGTGCAGAGGGTTGAATCTCAGCACTGTGAAGCTGTCTGCAGCCACCGCAGCACGAGTTTGATCCCCGGCCGGGGAGCTTCCCACATGGCGCAGCAGACCTCTCCTGTCTCCCCGCTGCTCCCCTCAGCAGTGTATTTCAATAGATCCACCTGTTTGCTCCCCACTCTGTCTCTGGTGAATCCTCTCACCCCTAACCCCACCCCACACCTCTGGCCTACACCCCTGTTCTTGTATGCGTAAATAAACCTTAAAAAAAAGATGTCATGATCCCTTTGATTGGATATTTTTAGATATTTTTAGCACATGGATGTCTCCTCATAAATACATGAAAACATTTGTTTCAGAAAGGTGCAGGTATATATATTGATGTGCAATTTTTTTTTTAAGTGGCTTTTGCCCTGGCAGTGAGGGCACAGTTCAGGGGCAAAGGATGCCGGTGGGGTTTATTTTGCTTTCCTGTACTCTGTCAATTTCTAACCAAGCATGCATATTGCTTTCATTATTTTTAAGTAGTAGAGGTAGTTAAGTGGCCATAAAAAGCAGTGAGGCGCTGATGCAGGCTGCCGTGGGGCTGAACCGCCAAAACATTAATCCAGGTGAAAGAAGCCAGACACTAAAAGCCTCATGTGGGTTCTCCATGTATAAAATATCCAGAACCAGAAAGTTCAGAGGCAGAAAGAGACAGAAAGCAGAGGCGAGGTGGGGGTTGCTGGGGGAGGGGTGATGAAGCAACTGCTTAATGGGTCCGGGGTTTCCTTTTGGGGTGGTGAACATGTTTTGGAACAAAATAGAGGTGACGGCTGCACGGTCACTGAGTGCATCTTACACGTTTCAGGCCGACTCAGCCCGGTCTCTCCAGGGAGGAAGGCTGGCCCTCCCCAGCCCCTGGCAGGCAGGCCCACCCCAAATCAGGTCTGCGCTGAGGCTAAGGTCTTGTGTTTTGAGCATCACAAGGGGCTGAATCAACTTGGTTTTGGTTTGGGGAGTTTTTAAGTTTCCCAAGTGACAAGTTGGAAGTTAACCAGAGGTGGGGTCGGGATGATTAACATTCGTTACAGAAAGCCAACCCAACTGCAAGAGAGAATTCCACCAAAGAACAGTATATAAGCTCACCCCTTGCCATTTTAAAAACACAGCTTCTGCACCTCAGGCCCTAGTTTGTGTCTGTGCAAACACTGGTTCATACTAAACCTGCTGTGTACTTGATGAAGGGAGACGCTGCAGAATTTATGTATGTATTTATTTTGCATAGAAGAACTGGGGTGTAGACCAGAGGTGTGGGGCGTGAGGGGATTCACCAGACAGAGTGGGGAACAGAGCAGGCAGATCTACTGGAATCCACTGCTGAGGGGAGCAACGGGCAAGACAGGAGAGGTCTGCTGCGCCATGTGGGAAACTCCCTGGCCAGGGATCAAACTCATGCTGTAGTGACTGCGGATAGCTTCATAGTGCTGAGACTTAACCTGTTGCGCCACCAGGGAGACCCTGAAAATCAGGTGGAATCTTTTTGACTCCTCCAGAATTTAAAGACAGTGCCCCTTGGTGTCCTCACGGATTGGTTTTAGAACCCCTGTGCCCCATTCCCGAGACACTCTCCTTAGCCGCGATTCTCCACCAAGGAGTCAAGCAAACCACAGGCAAATGCCCAACCCGCGGATAGAAAATAATCCAGCTGTGAGGGGAGCCGAGCAGTTCAAACCTGTGCCGTCCAGGACACCACTGTACTCTCAGATAGATGCCATGTCCAGGTCTGAGCACTATGAAGTGTTCCTGAGTGGAAAATGAAAGCAGTCGAGAGCCCCTCCACAGTCTATAGAATTAGGCCTACTGTGGCGTGGCCATCGGAGACTGGTGCTGTTTGTGGTTGTTGAAGAGAATGTCATGTCTGTCGTGGACCTGGAAGAACTTTGAAACTATCTTAAGTGAAAAATACCAAACTGCCGTTGGCGCAGGTGATCACATAGTCAGGCGAGCGAGCGTCAGTTTGTTTTTTTTCTGGAAGGAAAAGCAACACACTGAACACATAACTTCTGAGGTGGGGGACTGCGGGAGGGCGGCTTTATTGCTGTCATTATCTGTGACCCTCACATTGGAGAATTCATCGAAATTATCCAACCATCATCACAACTTTTATGCGAACTATAATCATTTTAAAATACTTAAAATATTTTTCCTTAAAAATACAACTTTGTTGAAAAATAGTAATCAAATTCCCTGTTAGGGTGCCCATGGTTCGACATTTTTCATTTTCTCTAGACTGTTGTTGAATAACACCACGACTGGGCTTTGAGAAACTGTTCAGTCACCTCCAGACCACATTGATGGACACCGCGAAGTTAGCCGGACTTTTCCCCCTGCCATTCTTGGAAGCGTTTCCTGCTGTTTCTGAACAAATATTTGCTCTTCCTACAAAGCGTCCTTGTTCGGGGGAGGTGTGCTCCTGTAGACACTGCTCAGCTTTTTAAAGTCTTTGGTATGGGCATGTCTGTGCCCGGAAAACTCCAGCAGCTATTTCTGCAGCCCACACGCCTGCTCACGTCCAACACAGCAGCTCGTGCTAAGGGCTTTATTAGCTCGATCATGGGGTGGGGGGCGGGGTGCTGCAGGCTGGGGGCCTCCAGGATGGGCACTGGGGTTAAGAAATGTGAACAGCTGTGAATAGTCTTAGCAACTTCAGAAATAGACTCCCCACTATCTCCTTGTCTAGCTCTTGGGTTTATCAGGGTGCAAGATCAATGATTGAAATTCTGTGGCCCACCAAAACTTAACTCCTGTGGGGACAGGAGCAAACTGGGTCATGGTAGTGTAACTTCCTGGTGGAGGTGCCCCCCCCCCATATATATTAAAAAATAACAAATACAATGAAAACAAGTTGTGGAAAAAAGCTTCCCATTCTAACCACTTTAAAGTATACAATCAGTGCCAGTTTTCATTTCTAAAGTTATTTTAATAACAAAGAACATTCTGAACTCTTATAAAGATGTTTAGTTTTGATAAAAGCAGGGTTTTGAATCAGCCAGCAAGACAAGGACCAAGGCGTCTCACCCAAACCTTTCTTTGCAGAGCGAGGGGTGAAAGCTGTGTTCTTTTTTTTTTTTACGATTTATTTATTTATGCATACAAGAACTGGGGTAGGCCAGAGGTGTGGGGTGGTGAGAAGATTCACCAGAGACAGAATGGGGAGCAGAACAGGCAGATTGAAATACACTGTTGAGGGGAGCAGCAGGGAGACAGGAGAGGTCTGCTGCGCCATGTGGGAATCTCCCCGGCCGGGGATCAAACTCGTGCTGCAGTGGCTGGGGATAGCTTCATAGTGCTGAGACGTAACCTTTGCGCCACCAGGGAGGCTCTGAAAGCTGGATTCTTATCTTTCTCTCACTGATTATATCCCAGGTAGACCCAAAGTTTAAATGCAAGCCAGGAAATCATCAAGGGCTCAAAAATGGTGGTGAATGAATGGTACTACGTGATCTTAAGATGGGGGACATCTTTTTCTAAATAGAAAAACATAACTCAGAAGCTTTGAGGGGCAAGCTCAATACATCTGAATCTTAAAGCTTGTCTGTGACCCCAACATCATAAAGCTAATGACAAGCTGTGAATGCAAATGTGGGCAGTCATTCCATCACGTGTTCTTTCGTTTTCTGTTTTTGCAACCTTTTAACGAATGTGTTTTCTTTACATGTTAATGGTTAAGTGACCCGTCCTTCCTTCCTTCATGCCGCAGTCACAGCTGCCTGTTCTATCTGAATGAGGCAGTGCAGGGGGTTTTCTAAAAATTTCTGAATGGGATCGTGAAATGCTTGTCATTTCTTACCACAAACAGGAGAGTCAGAAGGGAAATAAATACCCTAAACTTGCCAGCACAGAACCATCTAGAAGAGCAAACCCCGGTCTCAATCTCATTACACGATCACTAACTACAAAGCTCTGTGTCACCAAAATCGGACAATTCCTTTGCCGAAGCTGCTTGTCATTTCGTGGCGCCTGAGGAATGTGAGAGGTGGCACTTGGTGGTCTGGACCATCTTGCATGTGAGGACGTGCTGTGGGCATTCAGAGAGGCGCTGAGTCAGTGGCCGAATTAGTGGGAATCAGACCTGCAGAGAAGGAAAAAAGAGTCCCCATTACTGCAGCCTGTAATGTGGTCGTGGCTTCTGACACGTTTTATTTTTAGGTGGCGGTGGTTTGGGTTTTATTTAATAAGGACCCATATAAAGAAGAAAAGAAGAAATGACCCTAGTCCCACTGCCAAAATAGCCTCTGTGGACATTTTAAAAGGAGGTATGTGCAGGAGTAGACGTTCACCCAGGACAGAATTTAAAATAGAAAGCACCTCAGGGCCCGCTTTTCTGCCCCCCCCAAAGCCCACGGCCAGAACAGGTTCTCAGTTTTCCTTCCAAAAGAGAAAACCTGTTTATGTGTGTACCCGCAGATTCTCACCGCTTTCCAAGTCTCTGTGCCTCCTCCGCTCATCACTGCACCCTAAGGATTCTGTCACCCCCAATTCCCAGATTGAGAAATTGAGAGATAAACTTACTCTCCAGAGTTCCTGCCACGGCGACACCTGGCACAAACCTAGTGGCTCCAAACAGCAGGTATTTACTGTCCTCCAGCTCCGGAGGCAGGAGTCTGGATGAGTCCAGCGGGGCTGCCTTCTGGGGGGCTGTCCTGTCCAGGCCTTCGCAGTTGAGAGAGACGCCTGCACTCCTTGGCCCGTGGGCCTTTCTTGTCTCAGCCCCAAACTTGGCTCCCCTCCTTGAGTCTCTCCCTCTCTGCCTCTTTTAGATAATCTCGGCAGGGCTGGGGCACACCTTTTATTGTGCTTCGCTTTACACACACAGATGTGTGCTTCTTGCAAATTGAAGGTTTGTGGTAACTGGCCAGGAAAAAGGCCATTGGTGCCATTTTTCTGAAGGGGCGGGCACACTTCATTTCTCATTTTTTAAGCAATGAAGTATTTTTAGTGAGGGCCTGTACCTGGGTGGAGTTTTAGACAGAATTCGATTGTGTCCCTTAGCGCAAGCTACGTCAGAACCAAAATAGATCGGGGACTCGCTGTGCCGCATCCTCGCTCTGTGGCGCTGGTCTGGGCTGGCCGGCCGGCCCCTCGCGTGTCTGTAAGCCCCAGCTCCAGATCCTTCCCCCCACACCCCCAGTCCCCCTTTGCCTTAGGAGCCCACTGATGCGCAGGCCCCAAGGACCAAGACCAGGTGGTCTTGGGGGCTGTGATTCAGCCCATCACATTTGCTGAAGTCACATCCAGAAAACAAACCACCACGCTGAGATTCAAACTCAGTTCCCATCACTCCAGAAGCCCCCCAGCCCCAGCTGTCTGTTTCTCCCAGGGAGCGGCCACAGACCCTGCTTGCTTTGCCGCTCTAAGAGAACCTCCCCCCAGTACCATTTCAGAGGCCCTCAGCATTCTGGGCAGGTGGTTCCTCCAGCCCCAAAGCCCCCATCCTCTGCCACGAGGCCCTCGTTCCTGGAATACAACTGTTGCCTTTGGACCTTGGCCTAGGAGCCTCCTTCCAGAGCCTTCCACCCCCCCCTCTGCTTGGGGGCCATGCTGGGTTGCTAGAGCTTAGCTCCAGGACACCAGGTAGGCTGGGCAGATGGGACAGTCAGCACCAGGTTCCAGGCCTCAGCAAGCAAGGAGGACTTGCACATGGACTGGGGGCTTTAGGGAGACCCCCATGTCCTTCTTATGTACCTCCCTGTCACCATGCAGAAAAACCTCAAACAGGGCCTCCCTGGTGGTGCAGCGGTTAAGCGCTGAGCTGTGGAGCTGTTGGCAGCAGTGACGCAGGTTCGTTGCCCGGCTGGGAAGATTCCCACATGGCGCAGCAGACCTCTTCTGCCTCGCCCTCTGCTCCCCTTGGCAGTGTGTTTCTGTCGATCTGCCTGTTCTGCTCCCTGCTCTGTCTCTGGTGAACCCTCTCGCCGCCCCACGCCTCTGGCTGTACCCCAGCTTGTATGCATAAAAAAAAAAATTAAAAAAAAACCCACCTCAAATAGCCAGCCTCCCGGGTTTCAAAGAAAGTCTACTACTGCAAACCTCACGTGCATCAAACTCCTGTTTTTCTAATAAGTTTTCCTCTCCTCTCTCCTCAAACCTCCAAGTACCTCCACTGGCCTGAACGCCAACCACTGATATGCCTTTATTTTGTTTTTTTTTTTATTTAAAGATTTATTTATTTTTGCATACAAGGTGGGGTGCAGGCCAGAGATGTGAGGTAGTGAGAGGGTTCACCAGAGACAGAGTGGGGAGCAGAACAGGCAGATCAACGGAAATACACTGCTGAGGGAGCAGCGGGCGAGGCAGGAGAGGTCTGCTGTGCCATGTGGGATTCTCCCCGGCTGGGCACCAAACTCGGGTCGCCGCTGCCCACAGCTCCACAGCGCAGCGCTTAACCGCTGTGCCACCAGGGAGGCCCGCCTGTTCCTGCTTTTCCCAGGTTCCCTCCTTGTTGCTTGCTCTCTCTCTTTTAAGTAGTCTTCTATACCTGTGTTCAAAATAGAAAAAAGAGGCCCAAAATGGAGTCTTTCACACTGGGTCCCCACCCAGACTTAACACCTGTTGCAGTTTGCAGCTCTCCCGAAAGCGTGACTCCAAAACCATCAATCTGGAGTCTCCCCATCTGCACCACTGGGGCAGCTGTTCCACGAGATCCGCTGCGCCCCCCTCAGGGGAAGTGACTGTGCTTGAAATCATATTTTCTTTTGCTAAATGCCTTGGCCCACCCTCTCTCTGTCTATCAACACCATCCACTTTTGTGGGAGCCCTTGCAGTGTCTAGATGGGGTGCTGCCCAATTAGTGGCTCATTTAATAAAGTCAGTTAGATCTCTAAAAGTTGTGGATTCTGTTTATCACTTGCTTTATTATGTGAGCATCAGGCTTGATGTTTCAGCGAGTCTTTTCCTAGAAAGGGACGCTCCAACCGGGCACAGAGAGAGCTCCCTCCTGGTTCCGCACACTGTGCAGGTCCCATTGCAGGAATGCACCGTGATTTGCTAAACAGTCCTCCATTAATAGACAACAGGTCTCATTCTAACGTGCTGTGACACTCGTTACTTTTGAAACACGCACTCTTGGGGTTACCATGCCTTTCCCCTCCAATCTCTTTCCTTGCTCCCTTCTCCTCTTCTCCTGAAATTTACCCTTGGTGAGGCCCCAGGGCTTGGTGCTGGCTTCTCTGTGCTCTCCACACCCTCCCTCTAGATGATCTCATTCAACCCAGAGGCTTGAAAAATACTTCTCATGTGCCAATGACTTCTAAATTTGTATCTCCACCCATCTCTCCCCGGACGCCGAGCTCCTATGTCTAACTCTGTTTGAATGTCTGCTGAGCAGATCAAATTAAGACCTGCAAAAGTGGCATTCCCCATCGGAGGGAAGGCGCCCACCTCCCCTCCAAAAATGGAGTCTTTGAAATTTATTTTTATGGTGGTAAAATTCACATAATATAAAATTAACCATTTGAAAGTTGTGAAGTGGTAGTTAACAAATTCATCATGTGTGACCACCACCTTTCTCTAGTTCCAACATACTTTTGTCACCATCAAAGGAAATGTTGTACTCATAAAAAGTCGTTCCTCATTCCCCTCTCTCAGCTGGATGATGGATAAAAATTAAATAACACTACGGAGAGTGGGCTTAGACTGCTGACTGGCACATAGTGTGCCCTCTGTAAGTGGTGGCAATGCCCACTTGAAAAAAATAGCATTGGTGTGTTATAAGCATCCCTCAAGATTCCTTCCAGGGTCACCTTCTCCAGGAAGCCTTCCTGGATGAGGCCAGACAGGATTAGTTGCTCAGGGACCCCAAAGCACTTTATGTTGTTTTCTCTTTAAACTTTGATGAAATGCTCCCCAGTCAGTGTAGTCTGTATTCTACGCCCCTCTCCAGGGATCAGAACATGACTTTGTGATAATTACAGGGTCTCTCTCCCTGACTGTAAACAGGCTGACCATGCCTGTCATAACCAGTGGACTGAGCTAAAAGCAGAGTCTGTCTCTCTCACTCAAGTATGCCCAGCACGTTCCCGGGAGCCTGGAACAAGGAAACTTCTCAGTCATATTGGCAGCTTGAATCAATGAACCACTCTGTCCTCTGCTTTTCAATGTGAAACGTGCGTGAGCCCCAGGGATGCAGTGGAGCCCAAAGAGTCATAAATCCAATTTTTTTGACATTTCCGCATATAGTTACATATTTTTTTTTCCTTGGGATGAGAACTTTGAAGTTCTGCTCTCCCAGCAATTTGCAATGGAGTGTCAAAGAATCGACAAACCATGGCAAAATTTAAAAACTATTAGTACATGCAATTGCAAAGACTTTTTTCTTGCGATGAGATCTACATCTTAGCAACTTACAAGTACACAATACGGTGCTCTAACTGTCCTCACCGTGCTGTGCATGACATGCCAAGGACTTATTTATCTTATCTGGGCATTTGTACCTTTTGACCACCTTCACCCATTTTTTCCCATCCTCCCATCGCCATCACCACCAGTCTACTCTCTGTATCTCTGTGTTGGGTCTGTTGGTTTGTTTTTATTTTTTAAAGATTCTACATATAGGGGCCTCCCCGGTGGCGCAGCGGTTAAGCGCTGCGCTATGGAGCTGTCGGCAGCGGCGACGCGAATTCGACGCCCGGCCGGGGAGAATCCCACATGGCGTGGCGGACCTCTCCTGCCTCGCCCGCTGCTCCCCTCAGCAGTGTATTTCTGATCTGCCTGTTCTCTGCTCCCCGCTCTGTCTCTGGTGAACCCTCTCGCCGCCCAACACCTCTGGCCTGTACCCCAGCTTGTATGATAAATAAAAAATAAATCTTTAAAAAAAAATAAAATAAAATAAAGATTCTACATATAAGTGAGAACCTATCATATTTATCTTTCTCTTATTTCATTTAGCATAATGTCCTCAAACTTCATGCGTGTTGTCACAAATGGTACAATTTGATTCTTTTTAATGGCTGAATAATATTCCACCACGTATGTTAAAACACTGCACAGTGCATCACTTACTGACCAGGATATGCTCTGAGAAATGCATCCCAGGGTGTTTTTCTTGTTGTGTGAGTATCCTAGAGAATAATTACACAAGCCTAATGGTATAGTCTCCTACACACCAGGGCTGAATGGTGCATCCTTTTGGAACCACCATGGTGGATGAGGTCCATCACTGACTGAAACATCATTCAGCTGTGCATGACCATATATGCCACATCTTTATCCACTTTTCATCAGTTGCTTCTGCTTCTTGGATTTTGTAAATAATGCTGTGAGGAACATGGAACCAAACATCTTTTTGAGTTAGTGTTTTTGTTTCGTTCAGGTAGATTCCAAGGATAGAATTGTTGGATCATATGATGCTTCTATTCTGTTTTTGTTTATATATTTTTTTCCTCATCTTATTTTCTCCTAGTATGTTTACTTGTCATATTTTGGGGAACCTCCCTATCGTTCCTACTGTACTGGTTGCATCCATTTGTTTGTTCCCATGCACATATTCTAATGTCAATTTCACTTTCTCTTTGAGAGGGGCGTTCCCCATCTTTCTAGTAAAAAGGACAATGTGTTAGGGAGCCAGAGGTGAATTTTTCATACCAAAATAAGATTTTTTTTTTAACTCTACCCAAGAGCTGGTCCTAAGCCCCCTTGGTAAGAGGGCTCCTTTTCCTTCTCTCCTCTCTCAACTCTGTTAGTCCCGGGCTGTCCTTTTATAAAGAAAGTAAGTGTCCTGGCTAGGGGGTGAGCAGTCAGCACTCAAAAAGAAGCCGGCACTGTGACATCGGTAAGGAATGTATTATGGGCATCTTGGGGAAGGGGGGGCCGTGCAGACCAGAAGGGGGTGTGGGAACATGCAACAATTAGGAACCAGGAAGCATGGGGGTTGCTGGAGGAGAAGCACACGCTACATCGTTTCCTCCATAACTAGTCTTGGGTTTTTAGTCTCTATAGGTCAGTGGGCCGGGTTGCTGGGAAACTGGAGCCGATGAGAACCACCTGAACCCTAGAAAACACAGCAGAAGCACTGTGTGTTTCCTCCCACCTCCCTTCAGAGCAGCCCTTCCGGGACCCCCCACCCCAGGACTCTGCCTCTTCTCAGGCGCCTGACTCCAAATCACGGGAGCGGGAAAGAGAGAGCAGGAGGGGACAAGTGACGCCTAGTCTGAATCGTGTCCCAAGCCAACTCCAGGAGTAGGGAGATGGGTGAGGGCCAGCCCTGCTGCTGGGCACTTGGACTGCGTGCTGACCCTCCCCGCCTCGTAGCTTCACCCTCAAGTATGGGACAAAGAATTTTTTCCCTCCTGAGCTCTCCTGAGGGGCAGTTGCCAGAATGGTGCACCATCACCTTGAATGGTGGAGTGGGGCGTCCTACGAATGAGTCCATGGTAAAGATGCTTTTACTCCTTTTGGTTCAAAAGTGTGATCCCATGATGTCCTAGCCCCCAGTCCTTCACCAGACTCTCCAGGGACATATTTCCTCCCACCTCCATAGGCCCCGTCTCTGATTTGTTCAGAGGTTATGATCTGTCACTCTCTCCTCTGATGCTGGTGCTTGCCAGCCCCAGACCAGGTCGCTGGGAGCCCTTCAGGCTGCCTCTGTGTCCTTCCACCTTCTAATCAGTCTTTGAGCATTTCCTTACTTTCCCCCAGAAAGATGTTCGGGGCTCACCGTGCATCCTCCTGTCTGCCCTCCACCCTCCCCCTGGAATCAGCCATTTTCTCAAAGGAGGAGGGTGGGTACATCTGACAGAGTGTGGCTGACCCCTCACCTGGCCACGACCCCCTGGACTCTCGATTTCAATGCGACTGGACCTAGCCAATGGCAGAGGCGATGCTCTCGTGGTTGCCATAGAGACGCCGGGCCGCAGAGCGGAAGGAGGCGGTGACGTCACTACGGGAGCAGTGCAGCGGCCGCATCCCCATGCTGTGCCGGCCACAGGGGGCCCAGGGCAGCCTCCGGGCCACCCACAGGGGACAAGTCGCCCTGCCTGTCGAGCTCCTCCTTGCGACACCCCAGTGGCCGCAGCCCCAGATCTGCGGAGGCCCTGGTGCGGCCTGGCCCAGGACTCGGGAGCACGAGCCCGCTGGCAGACACCCATCACTGCCTCACTCTGTAAGTCCTGGGGGATTCCAAGAGCCCCCTCGGGGGAGGCCACGTGGCAGGGATCGCAAGCCGCTGTGCTGGCCTGGGGTGGGACCTGGGCCTCCTTGACTGAGTTGGACAGATTGGGCCGTGAGGCCGCCTTCTCCCTCAGCCTTTGGAATCCTTTTCAGGGACCCCAGGGCGGGGCCGGCGTGCGCCAGCAGGCATACTGCCGGCCCGGGGAGCTGGGCAAGATGCTGCCCCGCGTGAAGGACGGCCCGCGTGAAGGACAGGCTGAGGACAAGAAGGACTGGTCGCCAGGTCAGAGCAACTCACCGCCCGGGTGACGCCATAGAAAGGGTCGGTGCTGCTCTCAATACACTGGATCTCTCCTATGGGGTGGTCGGGGTGCTCCCTTCTACCCTGACTGGCACCGGGGAGGGTGTGCCTGTCTCCAAATTAAACCCAGGGGGCTCTGATTTGGAAGGAGGGGGCGTGTTCCACTTTCCAAAGAACCAAGACAAGGCTTCCAGGGAATAATAATTAAGACCACCTTCAAGCATTATGGGCCAACAGCATTCCCATGAATCCCCTGTGATGGTGAAAACCCAACGCAAAATAGGTGAAATTGATTGAAATCGAAAGGGATTGTGGGATGCCGGCCATACACTCCCCCTGACCCTGGTAGAGAGAACTCTTGTTCGGGGGGATCTGACCTGGGAATTTGCAAACTTCTAGAAGTTCAGGGATCATCCAAGGTTAGAGCCGAATTTCTTTTCAAACATATCATTCATACACACATCAGATTCTGACCAAATTGTAACAGTGGAGACTCCGTGTATTTCTGTGGTGGACATCTGTCGTGTCTGTGGATTCCAACATCCACCCCAACCAACTTTTATACCTGCGAGGGTACCCCATGCTGCCCCCTGGCTGAACCGAAAGGCCCCCCTGGCAGCCAGGATGCAGGCGAGGGGCCCATCCTGCAGTCAGAAACTCCCTCCAGGTCCTTGCAGTCTCAACAAGTGTCAAGACCCAGAAGGAAATGTAAAACCTGGAAGATTCTGATTTCTGTCCATTCCCCAAACCAGCTCTTCCGTGAGCCTCAACGTCCCTGTCTTTTGTGCAATGTTTGGACAAAGCTTTTCCTGCTATCCCCACACCTATGTTTGAACTTCTTGCAAAAACATCCAAGGTCTAGAAATTTGTGGTTCTCTATTGATCAGTTTCTTGTAAGTTTCCGGCCTGGGCATAGTCACTGAGGGAATATGTGCTGTGGGTCTGAGCTTGAGTAAAAGCCCCACAAATCTCAGGTACGTTTGTGGCATGGTGTTCTCGTGTCTCTGCAGTCACTGTACAACAGCAAGAACAGTGTGACATGTCTTATCACCATTGTACAGTATTAAGACTCTATTTGTGTTTACTGTAGGTTTGGGGTGTTTCCCATACAGCGTTCCTATCTATGATACACAACGTGAATCTGTGTTACCCAACCCCAGTCTCCTACCAGTTTTCTTTGAAGTTTTTCTGGACCAGTTAATGAATCTCCTGAAATGGCTATGCCTGCTGATGGGCAAAATTGTTACCATTTGATGTTAGTCATCTATGGGAGTCAAGACATTGCTAGCATAGTAAGTCCCAAATGAAAATTCCCAAGTAGATTGGGGGTGCTGGCTGACGGAAGGCAGCAGCTGGCCTTTGTGAACCCCCATTTCAAGAGTGAGTTCAGTTAAAATTCTTCATTGTTCTTGGCGGTTTGCTACAGCCAGCTGACACTCATGAAGTTCTCAGCTATTACAGAGACTTGGAGTCTAAATGAATTTGCAATGGGAGAAGACTGGGGAGAGCGACGTCGAGAGCAGCTCTGCATTTCGCTCTCCCAGCCCATGCTTGTATTCAAAATAAGAACAAAGGATCAAGCAAACAGCATACAATTGTGTTCATGCTTATACAAATTAATAAGTTACTGTTGAAAACAAGTTTCTCTAGTTAGCAGGGAACAAGTGCACAAGCCATTACATCCTCAGAGAACAGGAGTCAATTTGGGAAGTTCTGTTTGCAGAACTTCTAACATCCTGGAACTCCGTGTGCAGAGTAACCAGGTAAAAACAAATGACTCCAGTTCTCCTTAGGGCGACTGGCTCCAACAGCGGTTGATGTCCTATTATACAATGATGAACTTCTGAAATAATGTATGCCAGCCATAGTCTGCTCTTTGACATGTTAGGGGGGACCCATGTGAGATTTAATTGGGAAAAACTGATTGCTTAAAAAATTTTTTTTCCAAAACCACTGCCAGTGGGTGGCCTGAAGTTTGTTAGGGATGCATATTTTTTAAAAGATTTATTTATTTCTGCATACAAGAGCTGGGGTGTAGGCCAGATGCGCAGGTGGGTAAGAGGAATCAGCCCCCTGGCCAGGGATTGAACTCGTGCTGCAGTGGCTGGCAGCCTTACAGTGCTGGGACTTAGCCCCTTGCGCCACCAGGGAGGCCTGGGAGGCCTGTTTTTAGGGAGTATAGCTAGAGTTCATGACCAAGAGAACCCAAAACACAGTTCTCTCCCAGCCTGCAGGCCTCAGTGGCTAATGGGAAAGGTGAAACAACTTATGTCCACTGAAGATGACAAAGGCTATTTGTATCCCGGACATTTTGCAAAGTTGTTCACTCGTATCTTCCCAATGCCGGAGACAGGGTTCTATGGCTCTTGAGCTCCTCAGCCAAAGCTTTTGACCCAGATGTGCCTCAGGGCACACCAGATCAAGCTTTCCCTTTTACATTTGCTGCCTGGATCGTAAAATGGACCAATGAGGTGCAAGCTAAATGGGCTAATCAGGTTCAAGCCCAACTCATTAGTCAGATTTACTAACTGATGGGTGCAAAATGATCGAACCCGTAGTTTAGGACTGAAAATGGTTCAGTTGGGCTTGTAGGGTGGGGGACCCTGAAAGAGGATATAAGGCAAGGAAGGCACCTTCGTAGAACATTCTGCTCCTGGCCTCCAGAGAAAGGAGGAGCAGCGGCCAACTTCCAGAGAGCAGCTGAAGATGTCAGAGACCCAGCGGCAGCTACTGCCTCCCGCCTGGCTTCTGACCTCAGCGCCTGGACATGTACTCCGGCGCCCAAATGGGGGGCAAACAGGATGCCCTCCACCTGGAGAGCTGTGCAGATTGAGACCGGCTTCAGTTTCCCCGTCTGTAAGAAGATGCTGGTCAAGGGGTCCCCGACCCCCCATCTCTGAGGACTCACAACAGACCCATTCAGCACGTCTTGGGTTTGGGTCCGAAGGGGACCCTCAGCGCAAGTCCAGCATCACTGTTATGGATGCCCCGGGGAGGAGCATCATGGCCTCCTCAGGATTACCGGAGGCAAACCCGGCTCCCTGGCTCCTGGCCCATGATGTCTGTGACCGATTGTGAGGACCTTTGTTTGTAATTGCTAAAAATACAAGGAATTCACAAGACGCTAGGGTGAAAGTTCAGGTGTTTCCCAAGGCCCCACCCCCATCTCCCTTCCCAGGAACATCACAGGTACAGTAGTGCTTCTAGGTGTTTAGCAGATGGACGCTTCTAGGCCTTTTGGTCCACACTCACACACACACACACACACACACACACACACACACACACACACACACACACACACGCCAGACTGTTCTAGATTCAAATCCAGGCTCAGTCCTTTTCTGGCGGTGCAGCCGTTAAGGAAGTATTTTTACTTCCTGGACTATAAAGTGGGAATGACTGTCCTGTTACCCGCCTTCTACTATTATGGGGATATTTCACGTAGAAAGCACTTCAAATAGTGTCTAGGACACAGGAAGGGCCCCGTGAGATTTGAGTGTCTCTGGTGCTTCCTTTTTCATAGCTGCATAGTGCTTCACTCTAAGAAGAGACCCTAAAATTGAATCTCCCTAAAAATATTTATGGAGCACCTACTGTGTACTGAATCCCAGGCTAGAAGCTGGTGTGATACAATCCTGGTACCAATTTCTCTACCCACACCTGTGGGTGTATAGGTAAGAAGAGCAGATACCAAAGGGCACTTACTTTTAGAATGGTCATAGAAGTGCCATTACAGATAGGGCTGGATATTGATTTAGTAATGACAGTGCTTTTAAAAGGTCTGCCCCCTTAGCACACTCACCCCCAGACCAGGCTGGAACCCTCACTTTCTGGATGGCAGATTTGGGAACTGCTCTTTCTTGGGAAAGGTGCTGACGTGGGCCTCAAAGGCATTCCGCTTGGAAGCGGTGGCCCCAGTGAGGCCCGGGGCGCGGCCACACCCTAGTGGGGAGGAGAGTGAGGCCGCCCCATGGAGAGTGGACAGCCCCCCTGTCAGTCTTCGCGAGTCCGGGAGTGTAAGATGAGAAGGGGGAAGGTGGGCCTCACCAGGGGGAGGGCGAGGAGGAACTTCCTGCCCTTGCGCTCCGAGGCGCTGAGCGCGGGGCTGGGGAGGCGGGAGGCGCGTCAAGGTCAGGCTTGGCCGGGGTGGCAGCCTGCCTAGGGGCGGGAGACCCTCCTGGGGGGCTGGGCTGCGGCCTCCGGCGCCTCGGCCATATTGAATTGCCGCGGCTGAGACGCCTTTGTGAAGTCCTCTCCCGAGTTCCAGGCGCGTCCCTGGTGCTTGGGGTAGAAAGGACGCCGGGCACTCCGTGCGCCGCAGCTCGGAGCCGGGACGCTGCGGTTCCAGCCAGCGGTGGGCTTTGACCTCATCCCGGGTCACGTAAGCACCCCAGGAATTGATTCCCACAAGCCCTTGGGGAGGGAGCCAGACTTGATCAACACCGAACTTCGCAGGCGTGTTGGTCGGTCCCAGGCCGGAGCTGAGACTCCGGGTCGGCGCCGCTAGCACCCCAACCCCACCGCCAAGACTAGGGCTTCGTGAAGTTTGGGCTCATTGCCCCCCACCCTAGATTTCACCCTGGAGATCTTAAAGACCCTCGAGAAAAGCCATGTGGGGGGCTGGTTCCCCTGGGGGTTCCTCCCGTCCCCGGACTGCTTGATCCTCTGGAGCGTCCCGGATGTCTGCAAAGACGTGGATCTGGACGTCCTTGTGGAAGCCTTGAAGCCCGTGGGGACCTTCAAGAAGATCGGCAAGGTGTTCCGCAGGGAGGAGGACTCCACGGTGGGGATGCTGCAGATCGGGGAGGACGTGGACTATTTGCTCATCCCGCGGGAGGTCAGGCTGGCCGGGGGCGTCTGGAGGGTCATCTCCAAGCCCGCCACCAAGGAGGCCGAATTTCGCGAACGGCTCACCCAGTTTCTGGAGGAAGAAGGCCGCACCCTGGACGATGTGGCCCGCATCATCGAGAAGAGCACCCCGCACCCGCCCCAGCCCCCCAAAAAGCCCAAGGAGCCCCGAGTGAGGAGGCGAGTCCAGCAGGTGGAGACCCCTCCACCCCGGCTGATCGTGGGCACCTATGACAGCAGCAACGCCAGCGACAGCGAGTTCAGCGACTTCGAGACCCCCCGAGGCAGGGGCGCCAGGGGGCAGGAGGGCGCCAGGCGCGGCAGGAGGCCACGCAAGATGCCCGTCAGCTACCTGGGCAGCAAATTCCTGGGGAGCGACGTGGAGAGCGAGGGTGAGGAGGAGCTGGTGGAGGCCTTCCTGCGGCGAGGGGAGAAGCAGCCGCCCCCGCAGCCCGTCCGCCGCCGCGTGCCCCTGCCGGTGCCCATGTTTGAGGACAGCCTGGCACCCCAGCTGTCCAAGGCGGACCGGTGGCGAGAGTATGTCAGCCGGGTGTCCTGGGGGAAACTGAAGCGCAGGGTGAAGGCTTGGGCACCGAGGCCCGGCCCCGGGGCGGGCGAGAACCCGCCGGCCTCTGCAGTGGTGGAGAGGGAGGGGGCAGCCGTGCCCGGCGGTGCCAGCCGGGAGAATAACGTGGGAAATGGAGACGACAGGCAGGAGCCTGAGCCCCCCCAGCGACGGTGGAGGCCCAAGATCAACTGGGCCTCCTTCCGGCGCCGCAGGAAGGAGGCCGCGCCCGCAGCTCAGGGGGCTGATGTCCCAGCTGAGCGGGGGGCAGAGGCCGCAGCTGACCAGGGAGCAGTGGACGCAGCTCTCCAGAGGGCAGAGCCTACACATGAGCCCAGGGCAGAGGCCATAGCTGTCCAGGGGGCCGCGGCTGCGGGTAGTCAGAGGGTAGAGGCTGTAGCTGCCCAGGGCCCGGAGGCCCCAGCTGCCCAGGGGGCAGGGCCTGCAGATAATCGGAGGGAAGGGGCCCCCGAAGTGGAGAGGGGAGCGGCTGCACCTGATGGGACAGAGGCTGTCCCTGACCAGGGGGCAGGAGCCGCGCCTCAGCAGAGGGCAGAGGCCCCAGCTGTCCAGGAAGCTGAAGCCTTGGCTGCGCAGGGGGCGCCCAGGGGGACCCCGGGAGCCAGGGCTCGGAAGCAGGTCAAGACAGTGAGGTTCCAGACCCCCGGACGCTTTTCCTGGTTTCACAAGCGCCGGAGGGCCTTCTGGCACGCGCCCCGGGTGCCGGCTTTGCCCAGGAGAGTCCCCAGGGCGGGCGAGGCCAGGAGCCTCCGGGTGCTGAGGGCCGAGGCTAGAGCAGAAGCAGAACAGGGGGAGCAGGAAGACCCGCTGTGAAGTGGGGGGCTGCGGGACCCCAGCACCTGAGCCGGCGGCTCCGCGAGAGCCCCTCTCTCCCCCACCCTGGGACAGACGCTCTTTCCGCCTCTGCCCTTGAAAATGAGCTGAGAGAGGGTCAGGCCCTCATCCCCACCCGACACCCCCTCTTTCTTTTCTTGTTAAACTCTGTCCTGCATTGATTTTTTTTTTTTTAAATACAGACTTTTTTATATAGCAACCCAAGGAATGTAAAGAACCCCACACGGGGGCACATCGCCCTCCACTGCGACTCGAGGTGCTTGAGAAAGGGGGGGAGGGGTGACATTCCTCTCCGGCCCCCTTTCCCCTGCACACGTCACATGGACTGCCTCCTTGCACTTAAAAGGGGGGCGTGAGCCAGCATGCCAATAAAAACGTTTACAAACTCATTTCTTGGCTTTGCACTTGGCCACTGAAGATCGGGGCCCCAGGGCGTCCTGCACCCCACTCTCCCTCTGGCGGATGTCACTGCTTGCCGCCCGCCCTGGGGTTCTGCTGGATGTCCCCATCCAGAGTCCCCTTTACACACATCCCGACCTGGCTTCAGGGGCCCCCAAGAAGCTTCTGGGAAACGTGTCCAAAATGCAGATTCTGGGGCCAGGGCTGTGAGTTCGCCAGCGCGGCTGTGGCTCGGGGCCTCCGGCTCAAGCCCCGCAAACACTTGCTCGGGCAGCTTGGCCATTGGACGCATGAAAAAAATCCTTGCAGTAGGGACAGGCCAAAAAGATGGGGGGCCAGGGAGTGGGGCTGTCATGGGCCGTGAGTGGCACTTCAGTCTGGAGACACCCAGCTGCTCAGGCCCCCCCCACCCGTGAAAACCAGCGGCCCACGCAGCCTGGGAGAGGGCGGGAGAGGGCGCTCGGGGAGCAGGCTCGGTGGGGCTCCGCCTGAGTTTCTGGCCTGAGTTTCTTCTTTCTCCCCTGTAAGTAAGGGGCTCCCCCGCCCCGCCTGTGCAGCGTTTGCCTCACAACCCTTAGTGTGGAAGGACCCCGGGGTGGGGGAGGAAGAGGAAGTGCGGACCCCAGGGAAGGGACAGGCTTGGCTGGGCGGTCTCCGCGCTGGCCGCTTGGCCGGGGGTGCAAACAGGGACTGCCCCGGCTGCGCCCCATCTGGGAGAAGAGCAACCTGGTAACCATGGGGGCCTGTTGGGTGGCCCGAAGGTGCAAGAGCAGAGGCTGGGAGGAACACCTAGAAAGACAGGACCCCAGGCAGCTCTGTCCCCCACCATTCTCGATGTGTCCCTCCCGTCTGGGCCCCAGCAGGCGACCAGCGAGGCCTCCCCAGGGGGTGAGAGGTCCTTGGGGTAACTGGACGTGACCCTGGAAGGGGGTGACCCTGGAGGTGACCCTGGGAGGGGGTTACCCTGGGCCTGCTGAGTCAGCATCTGAGAGCCCATGGTGACGGTCCAAGGCTGCTGGGAATTCTCAATTCTGAAAAGCGCAGGGACTCACCACTCCCGACGCCAGTGGTCAGACCCTTCTTCAGCCTTACAGCCTGCAAACTCGGGGTGTAAGAAAGAGCCAAACTTGGCCTCCCTGGTGGCGCAGGGGTTAAGCGCTGCACTGTGGAGCTGTCAGTGACCGGAGTTCGACACCAGGCCTGGGGGATTCCCACATGGCGCGGCAGACCTCTCCTGTCTCACCCGCTGCTCCCCTCAGCAGTGTATTTCCGCCGATCTGCCTGTTCTGCTCCCCACTCTGTCTCTGGTGAACCCTCTCACCGCCCCACGCCTCTGGCCTGCACCCCAGCTTGTATGCATAAATAAATCTTAAAAAAAAAAAAAGAGCCAAACTTTTCTTTCAGTGGCCAGACCAACACTTTCCCATCTTGCCCTTGCTTCTCTGCAGCAATTCAATAAATCAGCCTTTTCTACTTTCTATACTGTCGCTGGTGAGTTATTTCAGCCATCAACCCCCCCTTTTCGGCCCTTGATCTCCCTCTCAGGGCAGAAGCCCCCAGAAAAACAGAGTTTTGACACCCAACAGCCTCCACCTGGACTGGGCCCGCAGCCCCTCACCAGCACCGACTTAGAAAACAGCAAAACACGTGAGCGGGGAGAGACAGCACCCCACCACAAGAGGCACCTCCTGGGTCCCCCACCCCAACCCCCAGGTGGTGTTTCAGGGAAAGAGGAAGCTGCTGGGGGCACAGTGTGAGCAGGGGCAGGAATGGGCAGCTGCTCATTCGGCACCGACACTGACGCTGTGTGACCCTGGGCCGCTTGCTTCCCCTCTCTGGGCCTCCACTTACTCATCCAAGCAGAGTCCTAATAGAGTTTCTCCCGGGACTGCTGAGAGGATTGAAGACACTGTCTGTGCTCAAGCCGGCCCAGGAGACGCCTCCTCGTGCCCTTCCCAGCCTACGTCAGCGGTGGCCAGTCTTGAAAGACGTCTCAGCCATGCCTGGGACCCCGAGATGACCTGGAAGCTTTGAAGCACCCCCTGCGCAGCCCGTGTTCTGGGGCGTGTCAGCGACAGGTCTGCCCAGGGCACCCCTATTCCTACAGCTTCCCAGATGAATTCGGCGCGTGCCCTCACTCCCAGGCAATGAGAACTGCTACGGAGGAGGGGGAGGGGGTGGAAGAAAGGAGACCCCACAGCAGGGCTTCTCCAGCTGGTCGTGCGCTAGACTCGCCCGGAAGACCTTCTAAAGCAGCGCTCAGGCCCAGGTGCTCGCAGGGCTGGGGGTGGAAGTCACGCTGCCTTTCCAGCAAGTTCCTAGGAGGTGGTAATGTTGCTGACCCCAGGACCTCACCAGCTGGACCCCTGCCCTACAGAATTGTTCACGTTTCACAGCCCAGCGTTGAGGGGACCAGGTGAGGTTTTGGCACCCTAAGGTGTTCGGCGGCTGCATAGTGCCCTGAGCGCGAGGGAGGCACCTCCGCTCGCTCACCTTGAAACAGCGGTCCTGGAGCGCCGCCTGGTGGGCGCGGCGGGCACAGCTGCTGTTGGGGTTTTCTCCCCCGTCTCCATCCGTGCGGGGCCTCCGCAGAGCGATGCCCCTCGCGTTTCCCTCCCGCTTGTCCTCGGACCTGACCATACTCCCAGAGATCTCAGGGTTCCCTCTGCCCTTTCACTCGAGAGGGCCGCCGACTGGGCAGACATCAGTCTACAGCCAGGGGCGAGACCGGGTAGGGGTTGGGAGGGGTGTCCCTGGGCTCCACGGTCTGGAAGCGTCGTGCGCCTGTGTGAGGGGCCCCGGAGTAGGACATTCTGCATTTTACCTCCCTTCCAGCCCCTCTGAGCCTCAGTTTCCACATCTGTAAAACATGAAAGAGCCTAGGGTTGAGTGAAAACAATCTGATCGCTACAAACAGGGCTCGGGATGTAGTAAGACCTATAGGGGAAAATATTATGATATGTTGCTGCTCAGCCCCCGACTCCAGAGGGAAATAGGGTCGCGCTCTGTCCCTGCGGTTCCTGCCCCGCAGGTCTGCGCCTCTAGCCAGCTCCCCGGAGCGCCCCCTGGTGGGCACCGCGGGCACCGCGGATCCTGGTCTTGCCTTTGGCGGTGGTGTAGAGGGGTTACCTTTTGCCCCCCCTCACCCTCATTCATCCCTTGGGGCTATCCTAAGACCTGGTACGCACCCGGGAGTCTTGGGGGTCCTTGTCCTTGATCAGGACAAGGTCAGTCTCAGCAGTAGGGGGCAAGGAGGTGGGGAGGGCTTCAGCATGGGGGCGCCTTGGCCCCAACCTCAGCAAACCCACCTGCCACGCGGTCGTCGTGGTGGGGTTTGAGGGTTGGTGATAAAAAGGGTCTGGAGCCAGAAATACTTCGTTTGAGCTCTTCTTCCCCACGTGGCTCTCTGAGTCTCAGTTTCCTCATCTGGAAATGGGGTGAAAACCTGCTTTGGCAGGTTCTGGGGAAGCACCCCCCCTGGCTTCCAGCGGTAAGAATGATCAGGAGCGAGGGGAGCTAAGGGCACCGTGTTCCGATCAACCTAACTGTATTTCTCTTAAAAGCTGAGTCTGAGGTCGTTTCCTACCTGCTCTTCATGTGGGTTTTATTTTCTTCTTTGTTGTTATTTATTTCACACTTAGGCAAGGTGAACGTAGCTGACAGGTGTGTTAGTGCCCCATATTTGGGGGACCCCGGTAGGCAGGGATTGTGCTGAGGGTGACACTAGATGGAGGCTGAGATTAGAAAATCTGGGATGGAGACGCGGTGACCCCAGGCAGAGTAGTTCAGCCAGCTCTAGAAATGAAAAACTCCTAGGGGCCGACTGCTGCAGCAGGGTCTGGAGGGGTCCTGAGGCCAGAGGTGGGAAGTGGAGTTAAGGTTCTTGCAAACAACCTAGTCACACCCTAAAAGTAATTAACTGAACAATAGATAACAACCCCACAAAGGAACGAGGCCCTCCCCCAAAGGACCCTCCACCACTACAGTTTCTGCCCCAGCAAAACGCAGTTCCCCTGCCCGCCTGGGGCTATGCAGGCCTCTCTCTTTATCATTCTCCTTTTCCTTATAAACCTGTCCTTCTATGGGGCCTCCCTGTGGCCCAGGGGTTAAGTCTCAGCACTAGCAAGCACAAGTTCGATCCTGGCCAGGGAGCTCCCCACAGGGCGCAGCAGACCTCTCCTGTCTCACCCGCTGCTCCCCTCGCAGTGGCTTTCAGTAGATCCGCCTGTTCTGCTCCCCACTCTGTCTCTGGTGAATTCTCTCACCCCCCCACCCCCTCCAACATCTCTGGCCAACACCCCAGCTCTTGTATGCATAAATAAATAAAAATAAATTTAAAAAAATAAAATGTGTCCTCTGCCTGAGTCTGTGCAAATGTCTCGTCTCCTGGGTATACTCACTGTGTTTACGCAGAAAGGGGAACGCTGCTGAAACTTTTCTCAGAGGGAACCCAAGGACTCTGCTTGCGGAACCCCACATCTTTTCAAAAACAGCATCAGGGAAGCAGCGGAAGCCCGGGCCTGAGTGGAGTGAGGCAGTGTACTGGGGACTCCACCCTCCCCAAGACTGGGGCAGGCCAGGGCCTTCCCTCTCGGGGGAGTCCTGGGCCTCACCCTCCCCACCGGGACCCCCCACCTGTTTGGGTGCACCCCTCACCCCCATTTCAGCTCCCCCCACCTCCTTCCTGGTCTCCCCTCCTCTGCCAGGCTACTTCCCATCCACCTTGCCCTTAGCAGAGCACAACTAACCCTGCCCAGAACCTACCATGGCTCCCTAGTGCCCCCAGATGGAGCCAACTCTTCACTCTTCACCGTGGCCCAGAAAGGTCGGGGCTGGCCCTGCCCAGGGCCTCATCCCAGCCTCAAGTGCCATCTCCCCCAGGACAGGTCCAGTCAGAGATGGGTCCTGGCACTGCCCAGGACAGAAAAGGGATTTGAGGAAGTTTGTTGAATAAAAGAATGAATTTAATCTTCTGCCCCATACCCCACCCCCCTATCTGTGTCTCTGTCCGTGAGGGGAAAAAACCATGATGGCTAAAATAAAACAACACTGTTCACTTGCTTAGGTGTTTATTTGGGGCCCTAGATTTGTAAATCTGGGAGCGCCTATTCAGGCAGCACCCCATAATAGTGTCCCACTGAGTCTTTAAGGAAAAAAGATGTGTATGTGTGTGGGACAGGATTGCAAAACTGTCTACTGAGGATTAGAATTGCTTATAGATTGCATTTCTTACAGTTCCTTGGCTTGGGGTCAAAGTGGACTTAGTTACCAGAGAGAGCGAGAGAAAATTATTTCTGTACAGTTCAGGGAGAAGTTCGTGTTAAGCAGAGAACAAGAGTCTGCCGGTCAGGACCGGGTCTTCACAAGTTAAAAGTTGAGCAAGATGGAGTCTGAGGTGCAAGATGGAGTCAATTCAGCCCACCTGCGGACATCCCTTCTGCCCACTAGAGGGCGCGCTGACCCAACAAATATCTAATCAGCGCGTCTGCCGTTTCCTGACAAAGGCCTGACAGTAATTCCCATCCTTGCTGTGGCAGCCCCACCGCCTGTCGGGTTCAGGCCCAGCGGCCTCACACAGGAGCTCTGCAACAACCGCTAGATGAGACCCAGCCAAGATGAAAGAAGAAAGCGAGAGTCACAGAGGGTGTTTGATTTCCCAAGTCACACAGCATCTAAGCGGCACAGAAGCTTCTAGTCCCTGCCTCTGTGACTTCACCCCTTGTTGTCTGTTCTTTGCCAAGGCTCCCCAAAGACACCGCGGTAACCAGGTACTGCCCCCTCGGATGGAGTGGTGCTCAGAGAGTGGGCTCCCAGCCAGGCACTCCCAGGCCTCACCCCAACAGATCTTGTGTGCTGTGGGGCAGAGTCTCAGTATCTCAGCTTCTCCAAGTTGCTGGATGAGGCAGGTCCTGTTATCCCCGTTTTATAGTTGGGGTCACAAGGCAGGGAGGTGACAGGTCTGGGGCTACCCTGAGGAGGCTCCCCATGCCAGGATGGGGAGGTGGGACTTCTCGACAGGAGGGCGGGGAGGGTTGCCCCTTAGTACAGGTGAAGGAGAGCCAGGTTGAGCCAAGGAAAGGGCACTCCTCAGCACGCTGCAGCAGAGGTTCTGGGGTGCCCAGTAGCTGTGAGGTCTGGAAATTCTTATTTTTTTAAAGATTTATTTTTATTTTTTTATGCACAAAAGAACTGGGGCCTAGTCCAGAAGTGTGGGGGGTGTGTATGTGAGAAGATTCACCAGAGACAGAGTGGGGAGCCGAACAGACGAATCTACTGAAGCACACTGCTGAGGGGAGCAGCGGGCGAGGCAGGAGAGGTCTGCTGCGCCATGTGGGTCAGCTCCCTGGCCGGGGGTCGAACTCGTGCTGTAGTGGCTGCTGAGAGCTTCATAGTGCTCAGACCTAACCCCATGTACCACACAGGAGGCGGCTTTACTGATGACCCTGTGAGAGAAACGAGGCGGGGAGAGTGCAGAGCCAGGAAGTTGGAAGCAATTTTTATGATACACTGGACTTGTGGGCTAGGTCAGATTGAGGACACAGGACCATGCTGGCCGCTAACTGTGTGTTTTTCAGAATTTAGAATTCACATCAGCTTTAAAGGCCACAGGTGGGCTTTCTGGCCCTGTCTCAACAGGTTGTTCCCTTCTCTGCCCAAGGTGGCAGGGCCCTGTTCCCAGGTAACCCTTCAGTTCTCCTCAAAGCTCCCCTTCCCAGTCTGCTGGGCCCCTAAGAGACTGAGCTTTTAGTCCTGTAAACCCCAACACCATGGCCTGGTGATAATCCCCTGTCGGGTAAACGAACATCTAGAAGCAACCCTACCTCTTCTGGCCTACAGAACCATGATTCCAGGTAAACCCGCTGAAATAGGAATCAGGTGGAGAAAGTCGCGCTTCAATCAAGACAGCCAATGAGCTGCGTCCCCTCGTTAGGCTTCTATTGGGTGGGGCAGGGAGCCGCTGGCTTTGAACCCCAGCTCGGGCTGGGCTGCCACGGGCACAGGCGTCCCCACCTCCATCCCCAGCCTTCGGGTCTGGAATCCTCTCAGGGCTGGGCTCTTCGGGCTTCTTGCCCCCAAACCTGCTCCAGAGAAACGCAGACGGCATTTCGCTTATTATCCAGTTTATTACCAGGCCCAAACAACCTGGTAAGTTAGGGCTGTCCTGACGACTTGGTAGCCACTTGGAAATGCATTTTTCATTAAAGATTTTAATGAAAAACATGAATCGAAAGAAAAAAACCAAGACTCTGATTTCATTTAAATAAGCGCTATTTACTCGGGAGATTGGGTGTGCCTGTTGGGGCGCTGCTCAACTATTCA
Source organism: Scalopus aquaticus (assembly GCA_004024925.1). Taxonomy (NCBI): domain Eukaryota; kingdom Metazoa; phylum Chordata; class Mammalia; order Eulipotyphla; family Talpidae; genus Scalopus; species Scalopus aquaticus. The sequence continues at coordinate 9,797 of PVIJ01003024.1, read as the reverse complement.
TATTTGGGGAGCCAACGGGACACCAGCCCCCTTATTTCCTCTTCTGCGTTGACTTTCGCGTGGGATTTTTTTTATTTTTGTAATCTCTGCAAACAGTGGAAACGTCACGGAGAGGTCAGCCTGCGGACCAAGGTGGAAGCGGCGAACGACTGGGAACTGTAGTTCACGTGGTGTCCGGCAGGTGTCGCCATTTCCTTCAAAATTCTGTCCTTGCGCTTGGCTGCGCCCGCGGACGGGCGGGCGGAGGGGCCGGCGACCAGGCGGGTGGCTCCCGAGGGCTCCGTCTGAAAACTGCAAAGCCGCAGATCGCCAGGAGAAACGTGCCGGTGCTTAATCAATCTGGGGAGTTTCTGTTAACACAGCAGCACAAAGACGCAAGAGAATGCGGGGAACGGCGAGACACGGGCGCGCTCCCCACGGAGGAGGCAGAGGAGGCAACCGCAAACCACAGGTGGAAACACCACCGGCCTCGTGGAAGAGGGAGCGCGGGGAGCGAGTAAGCGCCAGCCCGGCCTCTCCTGCAGGGCCCCCGTGTCCCGCCTTGCAGTTAATTCCAAGCACCTGAGGCGCAACCAACAAATGTCCGTTTAACCAGAAGGGTGAGAACTTCCTGTGGACGCGCTGCCGACGCGGGCCTGGGCGTCGAGCCTGCCTGGCTTCCCCCTGCTTGATGGACACGTGGCGGCCGTTCCCCACCCCCCCACCCCCGCCCCCAGGTCACGAAGCTGCAGCTGCCCCTGGCCCAGGGACCAAATTCTGGGCCCCAGCAGCCCCCAGGCCCCGGGGAGGCACGTTAGGGCGCCCGCGGGCTGCGCCCAGCCAGGCATCTCAGACGCCACTTGACGCAGATGCTCGAGACCGCACGTGAGAACCAGTCGCGTCCTGTCCGCCCACGGGCCGACCCCTGTGCCTCCGGCCAGCACGGTTTGGCTATTTCTTGGGCGCCCGAGCGGTGGAGGGGCTCGCTGTGCCCGAAGGAAGTCCTGGGAGGACCCTCCCAGCCCGGAACCGTCCCCCCTGAATGCTGCCGCCGGTGGCCTGGACTCGGGGACTCACGGCGGGGGGCCGGGCCACACAGCACCGCGGTTCTGAGGCCGAGGCCCGCGCGGTGACCCGGCGAGGACCCTGGACGCCAGGCTCTGGTGAGTTTCCCAGAGGGGCCCGGCGCCCGCGCGGCTTCCGGAGATCGCGCCCCCCACCCACCCCCCCCGGTCTCCGCGGGGAGGGCACGGGCTGGGGCGGGCTCCTCTTGGCCGCAGTAAACCGTGCCAGCGAGTAAGCCCAGGTCTGCGTGTGCCCACAGGGGCAGGCCGGGCAGCCTGAGCCGACTCGGCGTCACCAGCGGCGGAGAATAAAGGGGGCGTGGGGCACCCTGGGCAGTGACGCGGAGAGGCGAAGTGGGTCTGGGCGGGGCTGCAGAGGCGCACGCTGACCGCCTGCGCGGGTCCTTGCTGATGGGGACATGGGGCCCCGGTGTGCACGTGCTCTTGAGGGGTTTCCAGCCCCTACATGCGCACGCCCCGCGCTAACTTTGATGACGACGGGCGGACAGGGGGGCTGCTTGGCTGAGCCCATCTGGATGCCCCAGGGGATGAGAGGGGGTGGCTCCCAATCCCCCCAAACCCGTTACCCAACTCCGGCAGCTCCACCATCCGAGACAAGCTGACTTACAATAATGACTTTATTTTAACATTTAATTACAGACATAAAATAGCTGGGGAAGGGGTTGAGCCCCAGCCTAGCCCCGCCCTGGGGCTGCGAGGAGGGGTGCAGTCAAGGCCTCCCTGATGTCCCTCCTTCGGGGTCTCCCTGTGGCGGGCCCTATTGCTTTAGCAGGGGAGGAGCCATGCAAACGAGGGGGCGGGGAAGCCCTGGGCCCCGCCCTGCCCCGCGGCCTCCCTCCAGAATGCCCGACTGAGCCCTGGCCCAGCCTCTCCACCTCCTTCCTCCTTGTCCAGGGAGCAGACCCTCTGGTCAGCCCCCAAACCCCCTCTGCAAACCTAAAGGGGAATAAATACAAACTTTACAAAGTAAAAGGGGGTCCAACGCGGCCCGGGCTGGGCCTGGGCCTCACATCATCCCTAGCTGCAGCAGCGTGCTGGCGTAGGCCATGGGCTTCACGTCGGGGTGAGGCTGCGGGAGCAGAGGCGCGGGCTTCAGGGGTGCTGGCGAGCCCGCAGCCCCCTCGCCCCAAGCGCAGCCCCCAGGGCACTCACCACTGCTGTGAACTGGTGGAACTGGGGCCGCAGGTCGGAGCCCCGGAGGTGGATGTAGGAGGCTTTATTCCCCATCTGGTCGCTGTGGAGACGGGCGGGGGGCGGTCAGCCGGGCTGGGGCAGAGGGGAGGGAGGGGCGCCGGAAGGGGTCGAGGGGACCGCCGGGGGCTGGGTGGCTGAGGCCGCGGCAAAGAGCAGCCAGAGCGAGGATGGTGGGCGGCGAGAGTGAGGGAGAGAAGGGGGATGAGGGGCAAGAGGGTGAAGGTGGGGGGCCCAGGGCAGAGCCACAGAGGGGGGACTCCCAATGAAGCCCGGACTCCAGGCCCGAGAGCCCCTCCAACCCCTCCAGCAAGGGCGGAGGAACGTGGTGGCCGCGCTGCGGCACGCGGCCTGGTTTCTTCGCCAGAGAGGACGGGAAGGGGGCGGGCGTGTGAGGCGCGTGGGTCCGGCTCTGAAGCCGAGGTCGTGGCGGGGACGCGGGCGGGGGCCTGTCTGCAAAGGCGCCGGTGCCTGCAGAAGCTTGTGGGGGAGGGGCCGTCGCTGGCTTAGAAGGGGGGGCGGCGCAGACGGCAGGGCGTGGCCATGGCAACAGGACGATGCCTGTTTTATCTATCGTGTATCTCTGGAATTTTCTATCATACGTTCAAAAAACCCCACAGGTGCACGGGGCAGAAGTGGCGGGTGGGGAGCGGACGCACCAGTAGTTGGGGGCAGAGAAGACGGTGACGCAGCGGCCGCTGTGCGCCACCTCGTAGCCCTCGGCCTTGACCTCGTGGCTGCGGATGATGTAGTCCAGGTGGTTCTCCTCCAGGAAGGCCTTGGTGACGTCGGGCCCAAACTGGCAGCTCACGCCCCGCTTGCTGACCGAGCGCCCGTTCTGGGGAGACAGGAAGCTCAGGGCGCCCGCCTGCCCGCCCCCCCCCCCCCCCCCCCCCCCCCCCCCCCCCCCCCCCCCCCCCCCCC